>JANHFK010006337.1:21939-35451 GCA_036250565.1 Sibynophis collaris
CCGACTGTGAACCGCCCTGAGTCCCCCCAAAGGAGAAGGGCGGTATAAAAGTCTAATAAAATAAATAAATAAATAAAAATAATGTCCCGGGAAAATTAGCTAAGCACCTGGTGCTCTATTTCCATCAATCCCAATACTACTTTTCTCAAGCATCAGAAAACATGTAAAGAATGAATATTTTTTTAAAAAACAAGTATTAAGCAAAACTTAAAAATGTAGACTAATATTTTCCTGCAGACTGATAAGGTTCACAATAACTTCCACCTGCTATTAAGCAAAGCAAACTGAGCTGTATGCACAAATAAAATCTAAACAACTGGCAGTTATTAGTCTCTTATATGGGGAAAGATGTATTTTTCCTCTGATGAGGGTAGGTGGGAAGCACAAATACTGTTTGGTTATAAGCATAGTTTCTATTATTAAAAAAGATTGTTTTGAACAAGACAGGCAAAATATCCTTCACTAATGCTAGTTGGGGGAAGAGTTTCATACCTATTCCTGTATATTAAAAAAAAACACATTATAAACTATAATAATATTCTGTTCTAGTCCTTTAAGACAGTGGCCCCCAACCTTTTGGGCACCAGGGACGGGTTCCGTGGAGAAGTTTTTCCGCGGACCAGAGGGGGTGTGGTTTGTGTACTGCCTGCAGTCCATGGATGGGGCTTTGCTTGTTTGTGCGGCCTAGTTTCTGGCCGGGGGGGGTTGGGGACCCCTGCTTTAAGAGCACTAGAGTTGATCATCTGATGCCTATTTTGGAAAAGCATAAAGTGATTAACACATTATGGTGGAGCATTAGATTATGTAGACTTCTACTTTTACATAACAACCATGGATAGTTTTCACATTTTTCATCAGATTACATTAGTAAAAAAGCATGAATGGACAATATAGCATTCTGGAAAAATACAGAAAAGCACAACCTTGCTCATTACACCTGTGATGGTGATAAATCTGGAGTTGAATGTAGAAAATGTGGTTCAAATCCTCAATTATGAGGTAGCCTTGATCAAAGTCTCTTAGGTAATAGGTACAAATAAAATAGTACACAAGCATGATTTTTTTTTTTTAAAAGTGAACAAAGTAATAAAAGGATGCCAATTCAAATCTGCATATTAACTCTGCTTATATTTAGCTTATATCAATTCTTAAGTATCAAACGTTGAACAAAATAGTGTTCAAAATACTGATTGAAAACAGGGCTTCCTACCCAAAATTTCTACACATACTCCTTCTTGAACATAAAATATGGCAAAGATGTTACAGATGTTAAACTAACCATCAGTATTTTTATCTGTTTTCCTTTTTAAGTAATAAAAGGCTAAAATGCTCCAGCCTATTATAGGCAGAAGAATAAAAAAGAATAATTGGGAGCCAACCAGCCAGACCCATTCTACAAAACATTCTCTACCAGGTCCATTTTTTAATCGTGTTTTAAAATAGCATTTTATTAAAACAATGAAACAAAACAACTGAAGTTTCTCTTCATGGAAAAATAAGCATATTATATGGTTTCTACGTTTTGCAAACTGTTGTGTTGATGTAAAAATAAGTAAAGTATCGGTTTTATGGCAAAATTAAGGCAATTTTCTCAAGAATATATTGGTTTTTAAGTACCCACCCATTTCTTCACACCATATAAGTGACACATATTAACTTGATGTGCATTGTTTTCTCAGGCATTCTCAAATGCCTAGTCAATTGTAACCATGTATCTAGTTGATAACCTCTTACACTGGCATGAAGCAGTTCTCAATCCAGCAGAGTTCAAGTCCTACCACAACAAGGTCTTGTCTAGAATTGTCTTCAGCCTAGAAGCACTCAAGAAAAAGCTAGAATTTGATGCTTCACGATGCCACTGAAACAATGTGGTTTCCGAAAGTTTTCTAGGCGTATTAGAGATTGGCGATTACTATATATGGCTATTAATCAAGTTTGTGATCCTGATCTATGACAATCTAACAATGTCTTATATACAAAGGTGCAAAAGTATTTGTACACGAACTGTCCGTGGAAGAGCTGTTTTCAGGTGGCTTGTGTCTAAAACAAACAGGGGTGGCTGGTTCAGCTACAGAGCTGTTTTGTTTCTATATGGGCTGAAATGGTTGTTACTGAAAGTAGTATTTCAGGCAAGGAGGGTAAGACTTAGCAACAGTCCAGGGCAATCAAGAAAAAGGGGAAAAGACGACACTGCAAAAGGAGAGGGGCACAATGGGATATGCAGCAAGGCTAGTTACATGGAGGCAAGAGAGAGTAAGTGCCGCACACATCAGCCTTGTCCTACTCACTCTCTATACTCACTCCTGTATCCTGTGCATTTTGCTTCAGCAGAAATTTTTAAAAATAGTAAAAACATTCCAGGTTTCATTTCCATCGAACTATGCCTCCCCCAATATAACGGCAAAACTTTTGGGAAGTTATAGCAGCCTTTGTTTCGTTTCAGATTCAAAACTACACACATTTTCTCTTTCGTGCACATTCTTACATGGAGGATAATTTCTTCGGTCAGCAGAATTCTGCCTGAACTTCATTTTTGAAGTTGGGCCACCAAGAGAGAGAAAGCAAGGGTCAAATACTAAGCCAAAAACGATACATGAAAATCTGTTTAACGGAGCAACATTATCTCACTAAAGGAATGCAGCATATACATTACGTAACTGTCACAGCAATCATTAGTACATTATGCCATCACGTCATAGGAGTTGCAGCAAAAAAGATAAAAATAAGTGATTCTACATGCAGCACATCTGGAGAACATATTTTTTTTAGAAAGCTGGGGGAAAAAAATAGCTACGTCCACTTTTGTGTTTAGACTCAAAAACTTGGAAGTGGTATGGCAAACAGTAATTAGAGTGACTAAGGAAAGTTTACCAACATTCACCTTAAAAAGACTGTATGTGCCATCTGGAATCTCTGTCCCTGGCGTTACTTCCATAGCAATGTCTTCGGCCTAAGTTAAATAACACATCGCCCATTAAAACACCACATTATGGACTGATGGGCTACAACACAACTAACAACAGGTTACAAGCTAGTTGCAGTTGGTGAGTCCACATTACCAACACAGAGGCCAACAAGGAAATGGAGCAAAATGGCTGGATGAGAGGAACAAGGAAGGAAGGGAATGAACTTTTGAACCACACAAGGGTTGCTAACACTGTGTGTGGAATCTAACTTTTGAAGGAAAATGGTTCTACAATTGTGAAACAAGAGGTTCTTTTCATTACCGTAATTTTATTTGTAGCTGCGGTAACGGGTAAAATTTCGAGCCCCATTCGTATCCTCTTTTGTTTTTCACAGTAGGCTTTCCAAGTGTCTTCATTAAACCCATAATTGAAATAATCTGAGAGATCAGCGCCTTAGAAGAAAACGACAAATATTCTAGGAGTTAAATGCAACTACTAGAGAAATGTGGAGGAATCCTGCCTTCCACAGTTTTCTAGCTATGGGTTTTCCAAAATGAAAAGCAGCTGTATAACCATTCTGGGGGGCGAAAATCCTCTTTTTACAGCACTCCTTTTTGTTTACTTCCCACAACCACTTAGCTGTGCTTCAAAGGGGAGGCACTTTTTCCTATGTTAGATAAGCCGAAGTAGCTAAAACATCAAAACATTCTGAGTAAAAAAACTTTAAAATGCAAAACACGCAACAACATATTCTCATGCATCAAATCCAACTGTGTAATACTTATATTTTTCTCTGCCTCTTGGAAGTACGGTAGCATTTTATAAGGATTTATAAGGGTCTAAAACATGCTGTGATTAAATTTCTCCTGAAATAGGAATTATGAACACATTTTGTGCATTTAATTGAAACAAGAAAGTCAATTTTCTGCTCACCTGTGGAGTTTTATTGACATGTTTTTACAATGCTATTTATTTCTGTGCAAAATTTTCTACCTGGTTTTCTCCAAGGTTTATCTTCAAAAGAATCCAAATCAACTTCTAATAGTGGAACACCATTAATGCTTCCTGGTGCATCAAGATCAACGCCTTTCACTTTGGTGCCTATAAAAAAAGAATACATACTTATTTGATGAGCCCACGGCAAACAATATTCTATTATAAGTTTCTATAGCAAGAATAAGATACATTTCCTGCATACTGGCACTCATGAGCCAGATAGTTACTATTCTTATAAACGTTCTCTTACACTGTATGAATGCAATGTAGAATCTTAAGAGATACCTAAGTACAGAACATAGCATTATTATTTTTTTCCTATTTTCTTTCTTTAAGCTCTCAGTAAATGCTTACCAGAGGATCCATAACTTCGACCTCCTGTTTTAATATTGAGATTCACTGGTGCTGCTCCATACCTAAAAAAAATAACATCTTTATAGTAAAGAGTAAAAGATGAACAAGATTTTTGAGGTAATGATTTTTTAAAAAGTGTTCGGAAGTGCAATGGTGTGCACTCATGTTAAAGAAGCGACAACTTCTGGCTCAGCAGAGATACCTCATTCTCCATACATGCACATACAAATAGTCCTCGGGTAACAATGATAATTGGGACTCTTAATTTCCATCACCCACTGCCATAATTGTAAAGCAAAATGTCTCATGACCACACACTGCTTAGCAGTTCTAGCAGTTCCAATTAAGTGAGGAATGTGCAATTGCTTCTCTTTGCTGAATGTATTTTGGAAACACAGTCACAAAACAACTTGGATTTTTACTTGTGTCTGAATAGGAAATAATGTAGGTAGCTCAAATTGAACAATGGAGTTGTTGGTGCTCTCTCAGCTTGGCTGCTTGCTTGCAGAACATTTCACTATTCGACTAGGTAACATCATCAGTGCTTCTAGTGACCTTGGCGTTTGCTCTCTGTTTATATACAACAGCTTGTATTTAAGCTAGTTTTATAACACTGAAACTGACAGCTATATATAAATAGGGAGCAAACCCCACGACAGTGTGAAGGATGCAGAAGAGATGCTGCATAGGTTAGCAAAGTTCTACAGGGGCGCATGAGTGATTGACATGAACACAGAAGGGGGAGGAGGGTAAGGGGGTTGGACACTTGCCCAGCAATTTGCAACATTCCCTGTCAGCCTTCCCATTGACTTTCTGGGGAAGCTGGCAGGAAAGGTTGCAAATGGCGATCAGATGGTCACGGGTACTTGGCAACCAGTCATTATGCGAGAACAGGTTGCCAAGAACCCAGACTGCAATCATGTGACCACAGAGTTGGTCCAGACCACAGAGCAATTGTTACTTGCTTCAAGGTAACAAACGAAGGGACTTTTCATAAGCCTGCCTTAACTCAGAACCTGAAATCCAGATGATTAAGCAGTAAACAACTTACCCATACTGGGGTGCTCCTGTTTTAATATCACCAATAGTGACCTGAACATCATCTTCATCATCATCACTATCACTGTCACTGTCATCTTCGGCCTCTGTCACTTTCTACAAAAAAAGAAAGAAAGACTATAATTAGAAATTACATATAATTCAACTAAGGTGGAAGTACCAACTACCTTTCTTGATACTATTTCAAAAGGCAACTGTATTATTCCAAATTTACAGCATTTCAAGATACGTTGTAACGTCATGAACATACACATTTAAATAAAAAAGGAGGCCATAAGTCTCCATCTTTAAAATCAATGATTAATTTTCAGTGACTTGCTACTCAAGGCAAGCAAATTTACCACTACGAAATTAGTGAACCAAAATAAGAGGCAGAGTTCAAAATACTGTACATAAAAATATGTTAATAGGCATGAACTCAAAATAGTAATCAGCATTAAGTTAATTGGTTTTCCTATCATGTATCTAAATAAAACTATTAGGTGAATTATTCACAAATAATCTTTTCAATGTTGATTATTTAAATGTGTTGTTGTGGCACAGTGGTTAGAATGCAGTACTGCAGGCTACTTCTGCCGGCTGCCTGCAATTTACCAGACAGAACAGCGATGGCAAAACTTTTCGGCACCAAGTGCCCAGTGCACCGAAAACCCGAACCCGAATGCTGGCCGGCATGCTGTTTTTTGGCCATTTATTTGGCCGTTTTTCAGCCAAAAACGGCCCGAAAAACAGCCTGAAAACGGCCCAAAAAATGGCCAGTTTTTTGGCTGTTTTCAGGTCATTTTTGGCATTTTCCTTCTTTTGAATCAAACGTGACTCCTTGCTACTACACGGCTTTCAGAACTGGCTTTCCAATGCTGTATTCTTAAGACTAACAAAATATTTGTCCTATGGTCATCAGTCTCTTGTGTCTAAGGCAGGGCTACAATTCCGGTTTCTTGCTTTTAATCCAGAATCCTTAAAACGCTAAACCAAACTAGCACTCACTTGTTGAGATACCAATGAGCAAAATACAATCCTGGTAAGCATTTTGTATATGAAAAACTAAAAAGCAATGCTGGAAGAGATTTATTTGTATGCAGAAATAGAAAATGGGGAGAGACTTCTTAGCTGTTTCTCTGGTTCAAATCTGAAACACTCGTAGATAGCAATAGCATTTAGACTTATATACCACTTCACAGTGCTTTTACAGCCCTCTCTAAGCGGTTTACAGAGTCAGCATAACGCCCCCCCAACAATCTGGGCCCTCATTTTACCCACCTCGGAAGGATGGAAGGCTGAGTCAACCTTGACTCAAATATGCATAGAGGTGCTTGAAAGTTTCTCAACACTTTTGGGGGTTTTCAATGTTACTGCTTAAATATGATCTAAAACATGATGCTCTCTCCACAAAAACTAGATAAAGAGGACCAAGGTTAAAGAAATGAATCAAAAACATCATGTATTTATTGAAGACAACGATCCACAGCTACATATTTATGTGTGGCAAAAGTATGTGAACCTCTTAAGATTGTCAATTCATTTGAACTGGAAACTAGGACTCAGGTGTTTCTATCAATGAGATGTGAATCAGGTGTGAGCATGGCAGGTCCTGCTTTAGTCAAAGAACAGAATTATGAGTATTATCAAAATGTCATATTCACAACACAGCTATGTGGAAATATGGCTTGAACAAAGGGGATTTCTGAGAATAATTGTTGATGCTCACCTGGCTAGAAATTTATTAAACCATATCCAAAGAGCTCAAATGCCACCAGTTTACTAACAAGCGGATCATGTAAAAGTGAGAATTCAACACATCGTTACCCTCCACAGGAGTGGTCCACCAACAAGATCACACCAAGAGCAAGATATGCAATACTCAACATCTAAAGAACTAAAAGGCTCTCTTATATTGGCAAATGTCATGTTCAACAATACCACTTTCCCAAGAGAACATTGCTGCCCATCTGTAGGTTGCCCAAAACCACATGGATAAGCCAGAAGACTACCGTGTTTCCCCCAAAATAAGTCCCTGTCTTATATTTTTTTGAACCCTGAAATAAGCCCTTGGTCTTATTACCAGGCACTCAAAAGTCTAATTGGGTTTATCAGGGGATGTCTTATTTTGGGGGAAACAGGGTATTGAAAGAATTTTTTTGTGGATGGACAAGACCAAATAAGAATTTGGGGGATCTAATGAAGAGGGTTACTTTTGGAAAAAGGCAAACGAATCATACCCCATGAAACATAGGGCGGCAGTATCAAGGTTTGGGTCTGTTTTGCTGCTTCTGGACCAGAATGGCTTGCCATCACTGATGGAGCTAGGAATTCTGAATTGTACTAGCAAATTCTACAAGAAAGGGTCAGGATACCTGTCTGTGAACTGAAGCTCAACACAAAACAAGTCATGCGGCAAGACAATGACCCAAAACACACAAGTTGTGCAGCCAACTGTATAACTGTAAGCTTGTTGCTGGTATCCTTACGGTTTATACTGACTGTTCCCTAATATGATTTGATTGTTTATTTGTACCCTATGACTATCATTAAATGTTGTACCTTATTATTCTCGATGAATGTATCTTTTCCTTTATGTACACTGAGAGCATATGCACTAAAGACAAATTCCTTGTGTGTCCAATCACACCTGACCAATAAAGAATTCTATTCTATTCTATCTATGTAGCACTCCTATCCTGTTACAGGGAATGCTCAGACAGCAATTTGTTCTTCTGATCAGCTAGTGACAAAGTCAGCTGATCTCTTAGCATCACATATTCCCTCCTTCTTCCTACACACTCAGGGCTTTGCAAAACCCTAATTTTCAAACAAATTTTTGTAGCAAAAGCTATTTGCATGAACTTAGTCAGAAAACTTTGATAATAGAAAGGCTGGTTCTCTAGAATAAGGGTCCATAACCTCTAGGCAGCAGCCTACCCCTGGGATTTGGCTTGTTCAGAATTGGGCCAAGTGAGTGGCTGGCTGGAGTGCCTGAGTACATGCACACAGCTCAATTTGCACAAATGGCAGGCTGGTGGGTATTCGCGCATGTGTGCACCAGCCCACTGCTCATGCAAGTTGAGCTGCATGCATTTGAGCCAGCCCACTGCTTGCACAAGGGCTGCACATATGTGTGCTAGTCCACCACTCATGCGGCCCAGTTCCTCTCCTCCCCCCAGTCAGGCCACCAAGCCACAAAAGTTGGGGACCACTGCTCTAGAAAAGCCAGAGATAAGGAATTCCAGATTATCTAATGCCATTTGCTGTTCACATTTCAAGGGGACCAAAATAAGGACTCATCTCTCTGCTCACTTCCTGGATTATTATCATTAAACTGGCTTGTTTATGGAGATGTGAATCCAATGACACTGACTTTCAGTGTAGATAGAAGGTTAAGAATTTACTCTGTATCACAACTTTGTTTATCACTCCACTTGCTCTTTGTTTCATGGGACTGTTAATCTCTTCTGTCCTTTGATACTCTTCTTGATAGGATATACTGTAGTTAGTTAGGTACTAGGGTTTGCCTAGCCATGTAATTAATTTCCTATAAATATAGGAAAGTAATAGTTATAAAACCTACTTTATTAGTCATTGCTCAGAATAAATTCCCACTCTCAGAAACATTCACATTCACACAGAATGGTTCAACCAATAATATGTTTCCTATTATAAGCAACAGTAATGACTTTTCTTATGCCAACTTAATGGTTGGTTTACATTTTCTCTGGATCAAGAGTGGGGTGAAAAATGGAAGGGGAGGGATACATCTCTTCCGAACTCCAAGAATACTGTATTTTCTCCTGCCCAACCCCAAAACACTTAGAGATAGATTTTTGGTTAGATTTTCATGGAGAAAATTAGCAATATTGTTCACATTGAGATATAACATGTGCATAACCTAATTCTAAGGCCATGATAACAATTATCTACATTGCACTAACTTTACTGGTAAGCATATACACAAAACAGGTGGGTTGAGTGGCAGCCAATGCAAGGAAATTGTTTTTTTGTGTATATTTTAAATAGATACTCATTGGCAGGGAGCCTTTTTTTCAGGGGGGGAAAAACATGATTACTATGGAAATGAACTTGGCATTCATTGAATTGTACAAATATTTTTCAGAGCAAACAACCATTTTTCCAAAGTTATTTCATCAGCAAAAAGATAAATAGAAACAAGATGACCTTGAATTTAGAGTAAAATATTCCATGACATTTAGGGGGAAAGTATTTTATGGACACCACATTCATTTTACCACAGAAATAAAATCTTCATATATTACAGTGCTCCCAACAGTACCAATCATCTTAAGACAACATTGTCCTTTTTTTCATTCTTTAAATGGTTATATTCCAAAATATATGTGTGTGTGGCACACACGGGTAACTAACCACTCAATTGGCATTATCTATTGTACTTTGCAATGTGCTTATATGTCACTGTGTGGCTTATTTATTTTTATTTCCTTTCCCCAAAAACTCATTTTGGGTTATACTCAACGTTTCTCTAATGGGGTTTTTAAGCAAGTGGCTCACGGGCAACTTTTTCAGGTTTTCCTCATATAATTCCTTCTCAGAGCTGTTGAACCCATCTTTTCTATGTTGCCAAATTATTCCTTTCATGAAGACAGCCCCAAAATTATCCTCTTTCCTCTATGATTTCATCCCAGGATCATCTGGTGAATCTTAGTTAACTTTCTTTTTCATACTGCAATATTGCATGGGAGCCACCAAAACACAATACCATCAAAACTAACAAACAAAAATGGTCCCAGATTATATTGGGTAATATGCAGGGGTGAAATCCAACAGGTTCTGACAGGTTCTGGAGAACCAGTAGCGGATATTTTGAGTAGTTCGGTGAATCGTCAAATACCACCTCTGGCTGGCCCCAGAGTGGGGTGGGAATGGAGATTTGGCAATATCCTTCCCCTTGAGTGGGGTAGGAATGGAGATCTTTCCCCTGCCACACCCACCAAGCCACATCACACCCACCAAGCCATGCCCACAGAACCGGTAGTAAAAAAAATTAGATTTCACTACTGGCACAAAGCCAGCTGGGTGACCCTACTCTAGCCGCTCTCTCTCTCTCAGTCCTAGGAAAGAGGCAGAGGCAAACCATTTCTGAAATCCTGAAAATTGCAGGGTCTTGTCCAGATAGTTAATTGTCAGAAGCCAGACTCGAAAGTAAGAAATAAATACAGAAAAGTCCAAAAAGGAAAGGAACTAATAATTTAGTTAGAGCTTCTCTGGCTTGCAATAAAGTAGATCTTCTTTAAAAATGCACATTGTAATGTTACTACAGATCTGGGCTGTAGGACTTTTTCATCTTGCTTTGATAAAGCCACAAACCAAACTGGCTGCGATGTGGGAAATAAACTACATAATTTATATCATAGGTATTCAAGTCTACCTTAAGTGAACAGAACTAGTTTTAATATTTTAAACAGTATTTTCAGAAAATGTTTTCTGGCAGATTCAAGAACCAAATGGTAAAGATATTTTTTTTTTTGCTTTTATAGCTTCTCTACAGATGGTCTGATACGCAAACACCACAGTTTTTCTTTACAGTTCTAACAATTTGTAATGTTTTCTTTAAAAAAAAATGGGGGGGAACCTTATTTCTGTTATTTGAAATTTCTTATTTTACTGTTTCAGTACTAAGTTCTAAATTCCTTCTAATAACTTGGTTTTAACTTTATGGGGAAAAGATTAAAAGGGAAAAGATTGTGGAAATGGTCTCCATTTATTAGTGGGAAGTTTTACCATTTCAGTTGTAAATTTACCAGCCATGCTATTTGTAAATTTCAGGCAATGGTGTTTAATATTGACTGGAACCAGGATTTAAAAAGCAAATGATTGAGTGCCAAAATAGTCCTGGCAATCAGATAGCCATGGACTTGAATTCTGATTACATAGCAGAAGTGGGTGTGACCAGAGTCAAAGATGAGCAAGGTCACCTATCTTTTCTCTCTTTCTGCTTCTAACTTTGTCTCATTTCTCTATTTTCCTTTCAATCAGAATGGCCAACTCTGCACATTTTGCTCCCTAAGAAGAAGTGATGCCTCCTCATTACTAATAGCAATAGCACTTAGGCTTATATGCCACTTCATTGTGCTTTACAGCAATCTCTAAGCGGTTTAGAGAGTCAGCGTATTGCCCCCAACAACCTGGGTCCTCATTTTACTGACCTCGCAAGGATGGAGGGCTGAGTCAACCTTGAGCCGGTTAGGATTAAACACATGGCAGTGGGCAGAGTAAGCATGCAATTGTAGATGATCTCAAGTCTTTCATTGTCCAGTGAGGAATGATGAAAAAGCTGGCCTACTTATCAATTCTTCACTTTGCCACAATTGTTGGATCCCCTTTTTGAAGGGCGATTTTCAGCCTATCATTTCTTCCCCAGAAAACCAAATTTTAAATGTATAGATCTTGTGATTTTTCTCTTGAAAGATACATGTTTGAGAAAAGGTAATTTTTTGGGTTGGGTGAGTAAAATGTGTCCTAAAAAGTTGATGCTTCTGAGAGGAATATACCGGTAGTTATTTTGGGGTAAGAAAAAAGTTTGTAGCTTGTGGATTTCCAGAAAAGGAAGTTCTTATCTTTCTCTGTTGATGCATTGCTGATTGTTAAGAAAATGATTGAAAACCTGTAGCTTCTTGGGAATAAAACTTTCAGCAAATTGGAAAATAGATTCTGGGACTGAGAATCAACAAACTTCATCCCCAAAACTGCATGTGGTCTATTGGATCTTTGTTGTAATTCCTTTTGAAAATTGACTGTGCAGTTTCTTGTCATGTCAAGGCATGAAACACAAAAAATGCAGTATAACCTAAAATAGTCCCAACGTAGTTTAAAAAAAACAATTTCAACACTCAAAACAAAATCCATTGAAAACAACTGAAAATCCCAGACCCATCGATACATAAAATTGAGTTTTGAGTTTTTTGTCCCACTCTGGCCAGAAGTTTCTTTTTTGTCAGAAATATTTATTCTCACCCCAAGTTTCCAAGGTTCCTAACTTTTGATTTAGATTAATATGGGTTGTATACAGTGTAGTTTTGTATAAATGGAAATAGCTGTTTTCAGTTGGCAACAGGGCAGCCAATCTTTGCTGAGCAGCCCTGTCACAGTCATTCTCTTGCAAACTGAAATTTGAACTGAGGTTGTATGGAGGAGAATCAGTGAGTTGGACGATCTGCCCTTTCTCCTAATGTAGTGCTGAATAGTGTATAACTCCATGAAGTTCCTAGAGCCTTTTTGTTACCCAATAAATCATAGCACATGTGGAAATTCATGCTGTGATTCCTTCTTTTGTCTCCAAAAAAGCAAGTAAAATCAATGTATTTGATTATCCACCAAGTCTATTGCATTTATGCCATCTAATTACATAAATTCATCCAACAAGTTAGACTTACTTGCAGGGACCTAGCCCCAAAATTTTTGCCCAGCCCTGAAATAATACAGTACCACCAAGAGATTGTGTTTGTGTGTGTGTGTATGTGTGTGTGTGTGGACTTAGCTGCAGTACTTCCATTTTGTCAAATATAAAATGTCCAAAGTGATACTTGTTCCTGTAGTATATATTCCACAGGAACAAGTACCACTTTGAACACTTTATATTTGACAAAATGGAAGTACTGCAGCTAAGTCCATTTTTAGGAATATCATGGCTTCTGCTGCCAAGGTTTCACTTTGTCGTAAAAAAATCAACAACCTCTGATCTCAGATTTAGCTGTGGCCTTTTTATTTTTGGGACCAAATACACGCATCTGAAAATACACAATCAAGAGTTCTATTTAAAGCATGCTGCCCTCTGTTCTGAAGGTAGCCCACCTCTTTGAAGTAACTGATTACACATCAAGTGACTGCTGCAATTAGTGTAGCTAAGATTATTTCAAATGAGGCCAGTGCGATATTTGCTGACAGGGAATAGTTTAATTCTATTCCAGATTTAACTAGGTGTTGTGTAACTAAATATTTTCTCTATCCATAGTTAGTTTGTTATTCTATGTTTGAACCGGGGGTGAAATCCAACAGGTTCTGACAGATTCTGGAGAACCGGTAGTGGAAATTTTGAATAGTTCAGAGAACCGGTAGCGGAAATTTTGAGTAGTTCAGTGAACCGTCAAATGCCACCTCTGGCTGGCCCCAGAGTGGGGTGGGAATGGAGATTTGACAGTATCCTTCCCCTGGAGTGGGGTGGGAATGA
>JANHFK010006338.1:11397-24540 GCA_036250565.1 Sibynophis collaris
GTTGGTGGTGTTAAATAGTTTTACATCATCGGCGAAGAGGACGCAGTTACTTTTAATATGATCACAAAGGTCATTTAGTCACTTAGAAGAACAATTCATAGAGTTAAAAGATCATTAGATTTTTTAAAAAAAACTTGAATGTGATCTAGGTGACCAAGTTCTTCCAGATTCTAAGCAAAACATGTGTACATGTGTTCTGTGATTGACTCACATTTTACTCTAGGAAGAGAGGATGCATAGACAAACTAGCTCTTCTTATTTGCTTTCTGGAGTGGCACGCCATTTGCTTGTAAGTACAAGACAGGAACTAACAAACTCACTATTTTGACCTTAATACATTAATTGCTAACCACTTTAACTTCTAGCATGCAGCCTGTGGTTTGCCACTAGAGGTCTAACAAGCAAACAGCTTGTGCAATTCTGTAACTTTCTTTGTGGATTTGCCATTGTCTATATGTGTTCCTGTGTGTCTGTGTGTTTATGTGTCTGGATGTTGTGTGTGGTCCATATTTTATAGATTAATGCAGAGACTATAATGCAGCGTCTAGAAAGATGACAATCCCAGTATACAACCAAAAGTATGGAGCTGGTATGGTGTCAACATCTTTGTCATAATAATAATAATAAAAAAAGAAACAGCTATAAGAAGACATATGTAACAATTAACAAGATCTTCAAAGGGAATAACATTCACAAGGAAAAAAGAAAATAACAATATACTACCTTTCCTAGATATCTTCATCAGTAAAAGAAATGGTGGCAAATTAGAAACACAAGTCTGTTATAAAACTACATAGTTAAATCAGGTGGTCCATTACCAAAGTAAGAACCTAACCTCTCACAAAAGAAGACACCATTATTCAGAAAAACACAAACACACTGCAGAAACCCAGTACACCATAAATGGAGCTGCACACATTTTGTATAAACATCCACTGTTTGCACAAATGGATCCACATGTGCTTGAATGCTGCTTGCATGGCCCTGTTCCAAACAGGTCACAGCTCATTACCAGGCCATGACTCCTGTGCTACATACTGTGTTTTCCTGAAAATAAGACCCTGTCTTATATTTTTTTTGAACCCTGAAATAAGTGCTTGCCCTTATTGCATGAGCTCAAAAGCCCGATTGGGTTTATTATCAGGGGATGTCTTATTCTGGGGAAAACAGGGTACTTAGGTAATGAAATTTCTGAATGAAAAGCTCAGAGAGCACCAAGGATTCCACAGTTTCATCCTGAGCTACATATATTTTCTTCCATCGATATTGTGTATATTACTTTTTCTATTGCTGTATAAACCAGGTCTTCAATAATCTGTAATCTCCATAGCTTCAAACTTTTCAGTTAACATTATAGAGAAAGACGTGAAAAGGTGAATAGCCAAGAGGCTTCAGAGGAATGAGAAAATATGTAATAGAAAGTAAACAGCAACAGCAGCAATGCCACAATTAATAATCTGTTAACTCAAAAACGTCAGACAGAAATTCTAAAGTTTCCCAAGAAAATAGTAAAAAAAAAGAAGTCTGTTTCACATGCTGGAGAAAATATTTCAGAAATAGCAAAGTTTGATATAGCATTAGCCTCACAAGATACACACAATAGGTAAGGATTTTATGAGCCAGATGTGCTGTGCACATATGGATTTCCAGGCTGTATTTTTATGAACTAGGTTTAAAGCTACACCTAGCATTTTATAATTGAGCAGGAATATAAAAATAGATTTTTCCATATCTAAATACATCATTCAATTCACAGAACTATCCTGACCTGTCCTTAGACTCATTAATGTTACATAAATCTAAAGAACCAAAAGGAATTCTTTGGCTTAATTTTTTTCATTCTTCACTTGTGACAGTTAAAAAGATTTTGTATTCCTCTTTTATTCAAAAACTTCTATTCTCTGAAAAGACAGCTGCCAAAAGGTTTAGAATTCTTGGCACATCTCCATAGAGAGCTACAATTATGGAATCCTTATCCCTTAGCTTCAGGCTCGGCACAATGTCTGTGTATACGGAAAAAAAATAGCTCCCATTTTCTCCTCTGTTCCTTCACCTCCATCAAACACTTGTTAATTATTACCTTTGTCTCAAAAGAGAGAGAAAAGGAAAACATTTAGCAAGGAGCACATGCAGCTGAAGTGATTTATTCCCTTATAGTGTAAAGTTCTGTCAACTATATAGGCTTTTCCATATCAAAAAATATCAGCCCCAGGATAGAGCAGCATGCTCTACTTTCTATGCAACAGGCACTGCGTGAAAAATACGGCTGAGTACAAAATGAACTGCTTATTTTGAAAGCATATTTCAAATTTCTTTGCAGAACAACTGTGGGATGAAATAAGAATAGGAAAAAATGTCTTAAAAATCAGGTGAAGAAAGGATGTTGCTTAAAATAATGAGCCCACTGTCCATAGAGTTCTATGCAGAACGTCTCAGATTCAGTTCCCAGCAGAGTCTTGAAAGTCCAGAAAACTGTTGCCAGTCAGAACAAGCAGTACTGGGCCAGATAAGAGAACTACATTTTCCTGCCTGCATATCAGGGACAAGTATTACTATTTTCAAAATGTTGAGCAACCTGCTTTATGAAAGTCAATATGTGTAAATCCATCACTTAGACAACTCAATTGTTGTGATCTGGTACCCATAGTTTATAGTTTAGCATTATACATCAACCAAGCCCTAAATATAACCAAAACAAATAATGGCTTAGTTTGATTTATGGACTCATATTTAACAAAGGATTAAGCTAGAAAAAAGTTAAGGTGGACTAGAGAACTGCAAGCCACAGAGCTCCACAGGTTTGAAGGAAAGGCCATTTTTAAGAGACCAAAATCAATTTATTGCACCATGTCATGGAATTGCACAACAGTTGTCCAGATGAAGTCAGAGTCACTGACCCAAAATTGTCTTTTATATAAATATATTTAATATTCAAATTTACAGCAGGATTAGGAAAAACATAAGCTAGGAACACAGGAACATTATGAGGTAAATGAAACAGTATACAGAACACAGAGAAGAAAAATGGAGGGGGAAAATGGAAACTCTCCCTTATACTTATGGCAACCAATCATAGCGTAGATTACCTCATGCATGAGTCAGCACTCTCTAACTAATTAACTACAACTGTGTGTTCTGGTCTGTTGTACACTTTACTCTTCCAGCTAAATTCAATATCTGAACTTACCAATTAACATAGGTGAAGCTCTAAAACAGAAAGTCCAGATCTAGAAAAGGCTACAACCCTGAACCTGCTGAAGTGAAAGACACAAAACCCCTTTGAAACATCTGAGTTGCTACATTTTGAGTGGAATTACTATGTGCCACTCTTTAACAGTCCTTGTAAACAGGTTGTCTACTAGCTTTGTGCCAGAACCTACCAGGTTTAACATAAAAGAATAATTTCTAAAGTGATTTGAATATCCTGAATCAAGAGATTATTAACAAATTTTAGAGTTCAAACCACAAGATCAAATAAAAGCCACAATATTTCTTGTCATCTGTAAATTCCAGGATAAGTTGTTTAAGACTTCCATGTCCCAATAGATTCTGTTCTCAAATAAATATATAGAAGTATGAAAAAGAAGTAGCCTGCTTTTTATCTGGAACTGCTCATACAAATAACAAAAAACCCAAAACTTTTAAAGATTTCTACATGCTCAAGGACACAAACAGAAAGATGGAGCAACACCAATTCATATCACACTGAGATCAGAGGGAAAACATAGCTGCTCCATTACAGACTCCCTTAAATATATTGCCATTATAGTTTACTACAGTAGAGTAAGTATAACCTTTGCAAGTATCTTCACAAAGGTGGTCTTACCCTGCACATTGAAATTAACCCAAAGCCCTTCATGGCTTAAGACTGAATATTTCTCTCTGTTTATTCCTATTCAACTCTTAAAATCTTAAAGTATATTTTTATATGGAGCCATGGAGGCAACTATCCACAGATCATTCCTAGAAGACAATTAATACCAGCATTAAAATCTTTATACACAAGGCAAACATATTTTTATTCTTCAGGTCTTTTTTATTTATTTATTTAGTTTGTCAAACATGTATGAGATAACAGGAATAAGTATAAACATGGATATGATGGGTGGGTTCCACTTACCTTCACTACCAGTTCGCAATTGAGTGTGCACGGAGCCTCCTGCTGCCACTACTACCAGTTCGCAGGATCCAGAGCGAATTGGTAGGAACCACCACTGATATGAATACAGGAAATGGGGACAAATAAATGGGGACAGTAGGACAGGGACGGAAGGCACGCTGGTGTGCTTATGCACATCCCTTGTAGACCTCTTAGGAATGGGATGAGGTCAAAAGTAGACAGTTTAAGGCTAAAGTTATGGAGGTTTGAGGATGTAACATCAGAGTCAGGTAGTGCATTCCAGGCATTGACCACTCTGTTGCTGAAGTTGTATTTTCTGCAATAGAGTTTGGAGCTGTTTACATTGAGTTTGTATCTATTGTGTGCTCGTGTATTATTGCAGCTGAAGCTGAAGGAATCATTGACAGGTAGTACTCTGTAGTGGATAATTTTGTGTACTACACTTAGGTCAGACCAAAGGCGGCATAGTTCTGGGTTGTCCAGGCCCAAAACTTCAAGCCTGGTGGTATAAGGTATTTTGTTGCGAGCAGAGGAGTGTAGTACTCTTCTCGTGAAATACCTCTGGACTCACTCAATTGTATTAATGTCCGATATACAGTGCAGATTCCAAGCAGACAAGCTGTATTCAAGAATTGGTCTAGCAAAGGTTTTGTATGCCCTAGTTTGCAGTACAATGTTACCAGACAAGAAGCTTCACAAAGTTAGGTTTACAACTCTTAATGTCTTTTTGGCAATGCTGTTACAGTGAGCTCTAGTGCTTAGATCGTTTGAGATGAGTACTTCAAGGTCCTTGACAGAGTGAGGGTTGTCTATGAGGTCGTATCTGCCCAGCTTGTATTTGGTGTTCTGATTTTTTTTTGCCAATGTGTAAGAAGGAGCATTTGTTGGTTGAGATTTGGAGTTGCCAATTGTTCGATCATTCTGACACATAATCAAGGCCGCTTTGTAGGGTAGCAGCATTGTCGGTTGTATTGAATAGTTCTACGTCATCAGCAAAGAGGATGCAGCTGCTTTTAATATGATCGCAAATGTCATTTATGTAAAGTATTTTAGTATATTTTGTCTGTGGCTTTAAATATGTATTATAGAATCTTTTAAACTGCTGTACGTTGCCTCCTCCTATCTCTTATTGATCAGCTCTTATTGTTCAGATATTGTAATTTATTTACTGTTTTAATTTTTTTAAATTAAGATTTTAGGTTTTTTGTAAATCTGAAGGGTAAACACATATTTGGACAGACATGGCATAATTTCTTTTAAATTTGTCAACCTGTATTTTAGAACCTTATAGCACCACTCAAAAATTCTTATACTAAGGTTTGATCTTACAGTAATATTGTCACCTCTCTTAGTTGTTCTTTTGATACAGAAACTTCTGTGGTGGAAAAATTGTCTACAACTCATTTACTGAGGGAACAAGACAGTGATGAACAACTAAAACTATATTTAACTATAACACCTTAAGAACAAATATTACTGGATATAAATTGCTTCTCCTTGATACCATGCATAATTACAAAATGAATTACTATAATTAGAGAAGGGATTACTATAGTCTCTTTTTATTCTTTGCAACCCAAATAAATACTGGAAAGAAATTATGAAAAGCGTTCAGGACTTTGTCTGTCCATTTGCCATCTGAAGAACTTTCTGAAAACAAAATAGCAGAGACCAAATTTGGGTAGGAGAAGCTGGCAAAGAAAGTTCAGAAACCCACCATAGATTGGATTGCTATTAATTCCATTTCTAAATTCCCATTTTCCCCAGTCACATGACCTAGACCCAGGAATTATGTAGAGAACCCCATGTTTCTAGGGCAAAGGTACAAACAATAGATACAACATGAGAGCACAGCAGAAATTGATACATTAAGAGAAGAAAAATATGTTCATGTTGATTACATCTAACATACACAGGTGATATGTATGAAACTCCTTGATTTTATAGTGGAGTGAAAGTACACACCCAACCAAATACTTGGATATCTCAGAAGTAAATGCAAATGCTTCTTATGGCCACTGCTGATAAAAACTTGAAAATAAATCTAAAAGTTACATCTTCCATACTTTCCTTATTTCATTTTTTTTTTGCCTCTCTGTTCCTTTTTATTCAGCATAACCATCCATGGCCCCTTTCTTGTCTTACTTTCTGTCCAAGTTCTCTTAGCTTCCTTATGAAGAACTGGCCATTAAACCGTTACCAAAGATTTACTCCAGTACATTAGGCACCAACTAAGAGGGACTGGCCTCACTGGCAAATACTAAAATATCCCTTATTTATTCTTCATGCATCCATTCCTTATTTTCAAATCCCAGAGGCTTATCAGATTGCCTGGAATTGACAGTGTTGAAATCCTAACAATTTTCTAACCATTAAAGGAGTTAGCATTCTGAACAACAAATGATTTTTCAACACAGAGCAAAATAGGTTAATAAGATTTATGAGTTTTAAAGCCAAGCTTCACCAGTGCAATATTGCAGATAACCAGAATAGGGCACAGTATGCTGAAATTGTAGAAGGTTTTATAGTTACTTAGACAATAGTTACAATTCCATGACTCCAAATTATAGCAAACTTTCCAATTATTGATAATACATCTTAATATTCTGTGATTACAAGTTGCTGTGTTTAGAGTGATAAACTAGCATTATTATAAGAAGATTCTAATAGAAACTTTGTAAGTGTATCATGAAGCATATACTTTAGCTTCAGGCCACAGTGCTGTTAAATCACAATCTGTGCCTTGTTTTTTATGAATTATAGAGGAAAATGTCAGTACTTCTATAGTACAAGTTCATAAGAGAGAGTTAGCAGCAGGTTGAAAATATTACAAGACTTTTATCTCCTCCCCCCACCAAAAAATCAGAGCAAAAGGGATTATGGGATAGAACACCTGACTCAATATTTAATATAGAACTAAGCCTATTCCTGTGCCATAAAATGACAACCATAGCTCACATTACATTTTTATTGTCCAAACTACTTACATTTGCTCTTGAGAGGCAAGGTGTTTTTAAGAGCAAGCAAAGTACAACAATACAATGAGCACAAGTTTCTATTTTCCTCTTTCAAAAATTCTATTCCCAAGATCATTAGAACTTGAATTCTCATTGGAACCATAAATGTCCAGGCTCAAATTATCTAATCTGGTCATATGTGAGTTAATAAAAAATTGACAATTTGGTGGCTTGTAATCAGTCAACTAAATATACTGGTTTCTTGTTTCCTTTCATTTTCTTATTTAAACTTTAACTTTACCATTTGGAGTCTGATTCAAAAAATGTTTTGAATAAAGGTCAAAACTTCTGAAATGTTTTGAATGAAACATTTTTGAGTTCATAGTATTTCCAAGCAAAACCCTATTCCTGGTAATGTCAAGTTACTTATTTCTGCAAGATTTAACCCAGGGCAATCATTTTGCCACTGTTGTTGTTAAATCAATGGAAGATGACAGAATTTTTTGTCAATCTATTATAAATCACCAGAGATCAAGTAGATCCCAATCTTCTTTGATCTGTTCCTTCCCTAAACCTATTTTCTATATTCCATTTGAAATAAGCTGTCGAATACTTGGCATGGCAGCTGTCAGATACCATCAAATGCTGACAACTGTGATGTGTCACCTGCCAAATACTGTCAAACAGTAACAGCTGTACTTCAGATATGATCACATCTTAACTGTTGCTCCAGGACAGTTGTCAGATACTGTCAAATACTATTTACAACTGGAGGGAAAAGTATGTCAAATGCTAACATTGACTGTTAACTATTTGGTTAATTCCTGAACCATCAAATTGTTCATAGAAGTTTGGGCAAACAAAAGAAGGAGGTTGAGCAAGCAATACATTTTAATTTTAGTGTAGATTTTAGGAACATTCTGAAACCACATTGAAAGTAAGGCCTGCTAGTTGTCTTTTCATACTTCCCAAACATTGTCTTTTATTGAAATGTTCAATGTAATTGTGGAAGCTACATTTTCATAGCTTTCATCCATGACCAGAAAAACAGAAGTGGAAGCTGTATTGCTCATTTATCAATTTGCAAAAAAAAAAAAAATTGCAGTCTAAAGTAACATCATGCCCACTTCTTTCCTGTTTCTTGGCTTGAAATTTGTTTACAGCTATAGGAATTTGAAAACTTCAGACCACTTCTAAAGGTTGAAAGCCTAAAAGCTTTGACTATTTGAGTTCATGTGACTGTCTCCTGAAAAAACTCTGGAAACTGAAATGAAACCTTGACTTGTCTTGCAATCTGTTAAAGAATAGTTGAAGACAGTCCTTGATAAACTGTTGGATAGAATGGGTTTCACCTATTTCATGGGACTACTGCAAAGTGAAACAGAACTGGGCAATCAGATTAAAATCAAGACTTTAAATGTTGTAAATATTTTTTTAGAGGTTGATAGCCAAAAAATAGGCAGTAGGTGTAAATAGGGCTACCAGATATGGACTCCAAAGTTTACCAGACAGCTACAGGAAAAGATATAGAAACTATTCATTGCTTTGTTGCCATCTAATGATTACAGAGTTGAGGGATTTTAACTATAAATTAATAGATCTAAAGACAAATGCAAAATAAAAACAGGGAGAAAGGGGGAGTAGTGATAACATATAAATAACTATAATGAATATTAAAGCATTTTATTCTCTGTTTTGTTTTGATTTTTCCTTAGCAGAATACTATTAGTACTAATTTAAAATGCTAATTATATACATAACATTTTACATTTAGGATGTAGAATTTTCTTATAAGTAAGGGTTGAATTTTAAAACAAAATGCCCTCCAGAGATTTATGATGTTGAAATGAGCAGGATCAGACAAATTTTTGCATTATTTGGGGCAGGAGGTTAATGGATACAATAAAAGGTATTGTAAATCTTATACAGATTAGATTTTTCCTAATCTGTATTAGAAAAATACCACTTTTTTCCACATGAAAAAGTGGTTAATTAGATACTTGGGGTATGGTTGAAATGGAAAAAAAAAAGTATCTTGAGCCTCTGATAGTTTTGTCTATTAAACCAAAATCTCCAAAACATCTCAGAATATAATCCTTTCTTTTATTTGTGGCAATAGACTAGCACTGCCTTACTGATATGTGTGAACAACTTGTTCATTTATTAATATGTATTACATATTTTAATATACACAAAGTACATATAAAGTATGTATTAAAATATTAAAAACTGGTATAAACATATTTTATTATACTAGTTTATACAGACTTGGTAACCATCCAGACCATTGTTTCTCAATCTTGGAGCCTTTAAGATGTGTGGAATCCAATTCCCAGAATCCCTCAGGCAGAATTTCCCAGCCAACACTGCTCTCAATTGTGCAGAAATGAAACTGAAATTATTGCTGGGCAATCATTAAACCAGCAATAAAATGAAACAGGCATGGTTTTTCGTTTCACTAATTAAAACTTTGAAATTGCTCTCAGATACACTCAGATGCACAGAGCTATTGAAGGGATGTTGCCGGGGTAGAATGGTTTCTAAACTCTGTAGCAATTGTTCTGCTGTCAGTGAGTGAAGGAATCGGATATAATGTTCCATATTCAAATTGTTTTTACTCTAATCACTGAAAGGCAGTTGTTTTGCTTCTTTCAGATACATTTATTTGTTTCCAATTTATTGGTTTATGAAAATACATCCTCAAGCAATTTTCAACAATAATATTCATAATCAGGTTGTTTACAATTGCCTCCCCCACAATTTCTTTGTTTTTCAAACATGAGTATTCTCTATGTTTGGTCTCTGTGCCAAAGGGGAGAAAAGAAGTCTCCAAAATGCAGACTTTTCACCAAAAGTTTCATGGTTAACTCAGATAAAAGATAACAAAGCTGGTAATCAGGCAGATAACAACTTTGATGGATGTGTTGTTAGTGTAGCACCTATACCATTCTGAATAGGGATTACAAATTGCAACATTCATTTCCAAAAACTGTAATGCACAATCAGAAAAATACTTAATTAGCCCATCCAGAATCCAGAAGCCCAAGTTGTTGGATTCCTAATCAAAATTGCAGAGAGCAGTGAAGACCAGCGTCCAGACAAGAAAGAGTTACTACATTAGAATATTTGTCAATTAAGGTACAAGGCTAACCAGTTACACAGGTTTGTAAGTGGTAGGTGTTCCTTTTTGCTATGAGCTACTCTGAAATTCAGCTTATTAAAAGCTAAAGCGACCCCACCTTTACTCATCTGATAGTTATTGAAATTAACCTGGCTTCCTTGAGTTAATAGCATAACTTACCTGGTATGAATCAAGCCTGATCATGCTAGACTATTCTGAGGGGCATGAGTAAAAAGTGAAGCATGGATAATTTTATGATATGATACATTGCTTTTGTTCCTGGAATAATTCCCCAGTTTTTATAGCAAAGAGATTAAAAATATAGCAGGGCTTTGTATACTACCATTTGATAAAATCTTGAATGTTTGTAATTATTTTTAATAGAATTGTTTTTGAAAATCTCTTAACCTGAATTCTTACCATGTATTGGAATTTCTTTGTTGGGTGGTTTGCATCCAAGTGTTCTGAAGGCATTGGCAGATGTAATCTCAAAGTCACTGAATGTAATCTTTCAAAGCTCCTGTAGTACAGGGGAACTACCAGAGCACTGGAAAAGAGCTAAGGTGGTTCCAATCTATAAAAAGGGAAAAAATAGATCCAGGAAATTATAGGTCAATCAACTTGACATCAGCACCTGGGAAAATTCTGGCAAAGGTAATGAAGCAGAGGATTTGTGAGTATCTAGCAATGATCAAAGTGATTATTAGGGCTTGTTAAAAACAAATCATGTCAGACAAACCTTATGTCCTTGTTTGATAAAGTGACAAAATTAGTGGACCAGTGAAATGCTGTGGACATAGTATATCTGGACTTCAATAAGATATTTGATAATGTAGATCACAACCTGGTAAGTTAGAAAAATATGGGATAGACAGTGGATATGGAATTGGCTGATCAGCTGCATCCAGCATGTAGTCTTTAATGGAACTACATTTACATGGAGGGAAGCAGGCAATTGGGTACCACAACATGCTCTTCAACATCTTCATTAATGATCTAGAGAAGGAATTGAAGAGAAATCAAATTTGCAGATGGAAACAGGCTGTTTCCTGACTTTTGGTGGACCCGGAAGGCCCGAAAATCAGTTGGCCAGCGCATGCATGCACGCTGCAGCTGAACTGGGGCAACACTTGCGTGCCCACCAATATGGCTCCACGTGCCACCTGTGGCACTTGTGCCATAGGTTCGCCATCAAGGGTATAAGGCATCCTGCCTTGAGCAGGGAGTTGGACTATAAGACATTTGAGTTCCCTTCTAGTTCTATTATTCAATGTTCCATTGAGAGAGCAAATAAATTAGGAATTCTATTTTATTGAGTCTGTATTAGTATTTGTATTAACTTTGGATAAAAGTATACATTCATGTATTGCAAGTTTTAGTTCATTTATCCCCTTAACTGATCTGCACATGAATGCTATTTTTTTTTAAAATGCAAATACATGAAGAAAAAAATCCCCATATAATCTTGTATGCTTTCACATTATTTTTCAAGTGTTTTCTCATTATGCAAATGTGGACATGATGATAATCTAGGAAGCTGAAATCTCTGGCAAACGGACTGCAGTTCTAAAATTAAATCTTTGAAATTCTCACAGTTAAACTGGGATTCAGGAAATGTTGAGCTCTAAAATGAGACAAACAGCTGAACAATAACAGAGCAGAGGAAATATGATCATCACTGTGCCTTAGTCTCCATAGATACATATTTAATTCTGAACTGACCCTGTAAATGGAGTAGCATTATGAGGAAAGTGTTCAGAACTATCTCTCTTTGCAGACAAGTGGTTATTTAGCAATCTCTTCTCTATTTGATTCCATCTAGGTTTTTTTGTTCCCCTGACAGCTCAATAATTCCCAATAGCAGAGCCCTTAGGTAGGCAGTAGGGCATTCCTTGGCTTCAGAGTATCTGTAGACATTTCCTGACCTTTCTGACTTCAATCTGTTCTCAGATTTTTTTAATTTTAAAAGATGACAAATTTGAATTTTTTTACTGTGTAGACCAAAGAATCAATCTATAACGTTTATTTACAAGAATGTTTCTGGGCCCCATGTATAACACACATATTCTTAGAAAATCATTAGCAATTGTAGCCCAGTGCTTTATTTAAAGTGTGTCTTCCGGGCCAGAAGAAAAAGTTATACCTAATCTGGGTAATGAAAGTTATTATATGGAATATTGAAGTACAACTTTTTCAATTTGCTTCTGGTAATATTTTCTGACTTTCTCATTAGGGCAACCATTTTGCAAGTAGGAAAGTAGTACCTTTCATGACAGCCATTTTATGAAATCTCCCACATTTTCTCATGCAGGAGAAGAAAATTAAAATATCTACAGGGCTAAGATCTATTCCATATTGTCCCGCTAAGCAAAACATGTAGTCTTTTGACAGTGCTAGCATAAAAATAAATATGTTACAGGAATGCAGATTTTGGTGAAATGTCAGGAGAAACATCCTAATGGCAAAAGCAAACAACTATGAAATAATTTAACTAATGTATAATTAATAAATTATATTCCATATGCTGGATGTGTTTAATCAGAAGTAGGTCTTCTCCAAGAATGCATGAATTTTGAGTTTTGTTCTGATGGTCATGATACAGTAGCCTAAATGTTGTCTTTCAGATCTATTAATATATATGATGAATTTATCAAAGGGGAAAGTTCTACCCTGAATTTTAAATGTTTTAAGTTTCAGGTGCTACAGTTAGTATTGGTTCCTCTAGGTTGCTCATCTTCCTTTCTTGCTCTCTTTTATCTCCATGGTCCACATACACAGTACCTCTATCATGGGTGTTTTCAGTCTCCCAGCCGCTGATGTTTGTTGGATGGATGGATGGATGGATGGATGGATGGATGGATGGATGGATGGATGGATGGATGGATGGATTCTTCATTTTACTAAAGGCATTTTAATTTACTCCAGAGATTAGGAAACCTATTTAT
>JANHFK010006338.1:24640-36989 GCA_036250565.1 Sibynophis collaris
CAAAAGGATGAAGGCTATTGCTTAGCACATTGTAAGCCGCCCTGAGTCTTCGGAGAAGGGCGGCCTATAAATCAAATCAAATCAAATAAAATAAAAATAAAGGTCAAAATTTTATGTGAAAATGTTCTAGCACCATATTTATCCAAAAGATTTAGGATTCTATCAAAGCAAAAGATTGTAAGTTTTATTTTACCTTTTGTCTCTAACAAAGGAAGTATACAGCATTTCCCCATGTATTGATAAGTACTATGAATCTACCTGGTTTCTCAGATAGGCAGGAAAACCCTTCTAAAAGTACTCTACTTCTAGAGGTTCAACTATCTGGTTTGTGAGAAATGGTTTTCTTCCTTATGGCTTCTAAGCTTTGAAATGAATTTGCCTATAAGGTTTAACCTATTCTCCCAATATTTAGGAAGTTGGTAAAAACACATCTCTCCTATCAAGGTTTTACCTGTTTATTTAGTTTAACTTTTTATTTTATTTGGATTTTACATGGTGTTTATGCTTGTATTCTACATCTTTGTTGTTGTAAGCCACCCCAATTGTTACAGAGATAGAAAGACAAGATATAAATCTTATAAACCAGGGGTGGGTTCCGCTTGCGTCCGCTACCGGTTCGCAACGGGAGCACATACGTGCATGTGCTTGACTTCTGCGCATGCGCAGAGCATCCATGATGACGTCCAGGCGGGTGGGCAGAGCCTCCTGCCGCCGCTACTACCAGTTTGCAAGATCCAGAGCAAACCGGTAGGAACCCACCACTGTTCTAAACAAACTAAAAATATATTTTTGAGAAGGCATATATTTTGGAATTTATAAAGTGATAGTTGAGAGGCTATGAAATACATAAAAAGTCTATTATGTCAGCTTGAGCAATTCTCTAAACTGTCAGCATATAGTGTGGACAATGCTATATGCTACTGTTTTCCATACTTAATTTTATCAAAAATCCAACATATACCTTCCAACATAGGGTGGCTGAAAAGTGTCTGTTGCATGTTCTGCACAGTATAACACAATACATTGCAGGAATAATTGGTTTAGATGCATACAGCACACTTCTCAAGATATGTACATATTTCACTGTTCTGTTAGCAGAAGAGGGCAATTTAAGGATTTCTGTGATTTTGTTCATCACTGCAATCACTTTCCACATTATTCAACAAGATGCTATCTCAGCTTCCGGCTATTGACCAATTGTTAAAATGACAGGATGTTTTCAAAGTTCAGGTGAGGACAAATGTTCCAGGATACCATGGGACTGTTTTAGAGATGAAACAAATGAAAATAATGTGTCAGGCTTTCTTTTCTTCTTTGCCATGTGATCAAATCCTTTACAAATTAGAATAGAATGGAATAGAATTCTTTACTGGCCAGGTGTGATTGGACACACAAGGAATTTGTCTTGGTGCGTATGCTTTCAGTGTACATAAAAGAAAAGAATTGTATTGAAATGTTGGAAGCTAAGTCACTCAGCATCCTTGCAAAACATGAACTCATGACAGGTATAGAATAACAGAGTTGGAAGGGACCTTGGAGGTCTTCTAGTCCAACCTCCTGCCTAGGCAGGAAACCCTACAACACTTCAGACAGATGGTTATCTAACATCTTTTTATCTCTAGGAAATTTAAAAGAAGAATTAGGGGCAGCTTTGGACTATTTACAATGGATACCAAACTCAACAAGCAAATGCCAGAAGTGAGAGGTCGCAAAGAAACAAAGGAATGATTTCATAATTTTCTGTAAAAGTATCAAGAAATATTTGACTGACAGATAGGATTCCTCAGAAAGCAGCTTTCACTGATAGGTATACCAATTAGCCCTGGCAAGTGCTGTGCTTTTTGAAGAACTTTATGATGAAGTAGATGAAATGTAAAAAAAAAAAAATGTTGATGTACTGAATGAGAAATATAAAATTGTGGAGAGTTGTTAATTCTCCCGAACTGGTAAATTGCCAGACAACTTGAGAAGCAGTTATGGTGGCTCTATAATTTCCAGCATACTTCACCATTCATCTTGCTTCAAATTGCTCATTGGGTTGTAGCTAAACTAAATATTTAAATTCAGCATCAGAATGATTTGAACACCTGGCTTGGTACAAATTATTGGCTCTAGATAGGCCAGGCCCAATGTGCAAAGCAGGCATATAAATGATGCAAAAAGTATAAATTAATATTGTATAAATTAATATTGTTCACTGCCACCATTTAAATTACGAAGCATTATTCATATTTGTGTATATCTGTTTGATCTCACTTGTTCATCCCTGTACAGATTCTAAACTATATGAGATCAAAACAGAGCAAAACAATGATCAACAGTCCCAAAGGTACTTTTTCCAAAAGGTAGCTGGACTTTCTTGGGGTTTTTTCTTTGAAAACATTTTGCTTCTCATCCAAGGAAAGCATTTTGTTTAAAAACCCAAGAAAACCCAGTTGTCTTTTGGAAAAAGCACCTTTGGGACAACCATGACCTGGATGACCTGGAATCTCCATAGACAATGATCAAGAGTTAGGTTTCTCTCTTATAGCTGCTTTTCATTAGTGTGCAGAGTTAGTTTTTTTTTTTAACAAACATGTTAAGCATTCATTTTTATGTTACATTCATGTCTCATTCTCTTCTTATATTGTTAATTAAATTTGTATAAATTGTAATATGATGGGATGTATTTCAGTGAAAATCACAGCAATCATCTTTGAACAACTGTTCAAGGAGGCTTGGTTAAAAAACCAAAGATAGGAGCCACTAAGGTATGATTGAAGTTCTGCCAGTTTTCATTTTAATTTGTGGTGTATGCTTAGTTCAAAGCAGTGGATAATTTTCCATAGCAGCTTCGTATAGAAGTTGAATAGCATGGAGGAGGGCATTGAACTTGATACTGTGTTTCCCCGAAAATAAGACCGTCTTATTTTATTTTTTTAACCCTGAAATAAGCGCTTGGCCTTATTGCCATGCGCTGAAAAGCCTGATTGGGCTTATTATCAGGGGATGTCTTATTTTGGGGAAAACTGGTTGTATTCTAAAGAGTAGAAACCAAAGGCTGGACTTCTCATTCCCATGTATCATGAATTAATACTATTCCCTGTAATACAGCACCTCCCCAACTTCCAGTCTTCATTGGATGTGAAGAAGACTGCCATAGTAAGTGGAATCTACAGGACTAGAAGAGTTGAACTTCCACAACACAGTGACCATTGCCATTTCTGCTCTGTCTTAGTATAAATCCTGAATGAAAGTGATCTAGAATAGATAATTCACCTCATCTGGGATCTTTGCTGCTAAATAGCCTACTCCTTTTCCCACAGTCTTCTCTAAAAAAGAATAATTGGAGATTGGTTAGAAATGTCCTACCATAATGTTGCTTCTTCATCTTCCGGAGTTCCTTAGTAATCCAAGAATATCCTGGGACCAATCAGGAGTCAGAAAAGAGGCCACAAAAAGAAATCCTGTCCAAAGACTTAGTTGCCTACAAATTCCAAAAGGCAATTAGGCCGACCATAGAACTCCCACTGTATGGCTGAGAAATTCCCCAAATATCTATTAGTCCATCACCCTTGCAAAGATCAACAAAAATAGCGGATCTCAAGCTGACCAGAAAGTGATTTCACCTTCACAAAGGACTGATAGCCCTGTCTTCTACCTTTAGTTCCTGCTCCAGCAGTTCCAAGATGAAACATAGATTCATTACATCTCCACCTATGTGGAGAAGGGTTTGACACTTCTTAAAACTCTCAGTTCCAAAGAAAGATGGAAGAATTAGGCTATTTTCTTTATTGTACTAAATAAAGCCATATAGTTAAAGACTTGTGAAATTAAATTTTATTTTCTTCTTTTTTTTACTGAAAATTTTATTCACAATAATTAGACTACCACACACACACACACACACACAAAACACAAAACACACTAGATCCGTGATGGTGAACCTATGGCATGTGTGCCGGAAGTGGCATGCAGAGCCATCTCTCCGGGCACATGAACTGTCGCCCATTGCTCTTCTGGGTTCTGGCACGCCAGCCAGCTGGTCTTCAAACATACGGGAGCACCAGGTACTAGAAGAGCAGCCGCTCACTGCGCATGCGTGCGCAGGGAAGACAATCTTCGGTTTCTGGTGCATGCATGTTCACCGGCCACTTAGTCTTACAGTTTCTGGTGCATGAAGACCAGCGGAAGCCACCAACACTGCACTAAATATTGTAAGAAATCTACTGTAAATATACAAAGACGTATTTTAACATTTTAGTTGTTCGGGAAGGTAAGTAAAAAAATTTAAACTAAACATTAGCTAATACCTTTCTTTTAAATAAATACTTCCTGGAATGTAAATTTTATTTTCTCAATGCATGATTGATTCTTTACTTTTTCTCCCAGTCAGGAAACATTCAGTTTTCAGCAACTTTCCCCCCAAAATACTGCTCCAACTTCTTTTTTTTAAGAGGGAAATGAAGAGCAGTGCCAAGCAGCCATTCACTCACACAAGCATACATTCAAACATGCAATTGATTATCCAATTTTCATATAATTAACTTTTCAGAATCTGGCTGTGCTTTGCTTATTCATTTGACCATGTAATAATTAATTACCATTAATTACAATAGATTGCACCTTCACACTTTTCAAACACATTCAATTAAGAAAAGAACACAGGCTTTTGTGACAATCCCATTTTGATACAGAAAAAGAAAAGCATCTGCAAACTAAGAAAGAGTATCTAATGGGAGGGCACATCTGTTAAAAAAGATATTTGGAGTAATGGAGTGTTGCAATATTTTCTCAACTCTCTATTACAATGGATTTTTTTAGACTTAAACATACAAAACCTTAAAAATTATATATTAAAAAACTAAATTAAAATAATACTTTTAAAATAGTTTAGTATAAAACATATAACATAAATAAAATACAAAGCTTCCTACATACAATCAGTATAGTACATGAACACACACACACACTATACTATAATTTGTATATTTTTGAAAGTTTTATAGCAAACTAATGCAAACTAAAATAGAACAGAGACAATAAAAAGGAGGAAAATAATAGAACAAACTGAAAGTGGAATAAGAAAAATATTAGAAGTAAGTATTAAAAGAAAAAATATAAACAAAAATATAAAGGTATAAAGAAGTAGCTTCTGATATTCTTCATAGTAGTTATAAGTACAATATATATTTAGCCTTTCTCTCTAAAGTTACATAATGACTCTTTTTATAATCAATCCCATCTAACCATCAAAACCATAATTTACAAGTTCATTTTTTAACTTTTTTGCAAAAAAAAAAAAGTCCATTAGGAATTTTCAGTCACCAATAAATGTAGTTATTCTTTCTCTAATCAAAGATGTTGGTTTGTCCATCTGAGCAAGTCATTCTTCCCCACAGGGAATGTCAAATCTTTCCATCTTTGTGCATATAGAAATCTTGCAGTGGTAATCATGCTGTATATTGAAATAAACTTCCATGGCCTTGTTCCAACTGCTTAACCATCAGTCCTAAAAGTAAAAGTTCTGGCTTCAACTGTATATTAATCTTTAAAATCCTCTGTATAAATGTATGTATTTGAATCCAAATTTTTTAGCTTTTAACATGTCCGCTAAGCATGATAAAATGCTGTGCATATTTCTAATATATTTGAAATACGTTTATATATTCTAGAATAGTTTCTCTATTCATTTGTTATGTAACCCATACTTCAATTCATACACAATTCTGCAATTGTGTGCAAGGTCACTGATAAATGTTTCAGGGGACTTAGGTCAAATTAGATTTTCATTTTCCCTTCTTTTTTTTAAATAAATGCAAATCATATCAGCCAGTGGAAAATAGGTCTGTGCAAATCCTTGGAGGGGAAAAAGCTTTCTAAAATATGCAGCAATATCTACAAAGGACATCTTGAATTGTTAAAGCAGCCATGTCATTTTCCAGGCCAGCTCAGCTACTCTGGAAGCTGCTCCCAGCTGTTACTACATGAATATTCATGCATAGCCACTTCTCTGCATTTTTTCTGTGAAGAAGCTGTTATGTGCATAGGCATGTAGTAACTGAAAAAGATAGCTTCCAAAAATCTCTAGTGTAGTGAATAATTATATGTATTTCTTTCAAGGATATGTGCCAAATTTGGCCAGATTCTGAAGTAGCACAGAGTAGAGAAGAGTCACGTTTTAATTTTTCTCAAGAAGTTCAAGAACTGTTCTATTCTAATCCTGGACCTCCACAGAATCATTATCCCAGTCTGGGGCAATTTAGTGCAGTATCTAGAACTTCCACATATGGCTGTAAAGTTTAAGTTTTAAGTTTAAGTTTTATTCAATTTGTATACCGCCCTTCTCCTTTACAGGACTCAGGGCGGTTTACAGTCAATTAAAAGTAAAACTCCAGGTAACCCCTAGAGAGCAAATACACAGATAATTAATTACCTGTAGTGTCTGTAACCTTTAACAATGCATCATAGGACAAAACTTTGTCAACCAAAACACCTAAAAAGGGTTAACTTACAGAATGCTTCCAAGATTCAGGATCCATCACTCCTGTGAAATTCAAATTTTATAAAACATTTAATGACATAAAAATTATCATAATGAGCCTTCGTGGCGCAGTGGTTAGAACACAGTACTGCAAGCTATGCTGAGTGCTGGCTACAGTTTGGCAGTTCAATTCTCACCAGCTCAAGGCTGACTCAGCCTTCCATCCTTCCAAGGTGGGTAAAATGAGGATCCAGATTGTTGGGGGCAATATGATGACTCTGTAAACCACTTAGAGAGGGTGTAAAGCACTGTAAAGCAGTATACAAGTCTAAGTGTCATTGCTGCTATTATAAAGTATTTTATGACCTAATACAAAATGTCACAAAACATTTCCTGTGATCAACTCCTGATCTTTGACTGTGCTACAGAATTCAACATGAGCTACTTTTGAGGCAGATACATCTCTGAATATCTCCCTGAATTTTTAAGAAATTCTATTATCCCACCCACATTATAAAGTCTGTCGTTGTTGAAAGCACTGAAGAACCTGGTAAGGAAATATTTCTGAAACAGTGACCCAAGACATGAATTGTCTAGTAATTAATTGTAGTGGTCATCTGGATTTTGAAACTATATGTGGTTATTCTTTAAAACACCATAGTAGGGAGCAGTCAGTGATTTCAAACTTAATGATACTTGCTGTCAGGCCACCACTGGAGGGTGCAGAGATCCTGGTGGCTGAAGATCTTGTGTTACAAGTGGTTTTGTCTCATTGGAGAATTGTGTAACAGCTTTTGTTAACTGCATCAGCTTGCTGTCTAAGACTAGCAATTTATTAATTTTTATTCTTTAATTGCATAATTTCTCTTGTCTAACATACACTATCTAAAATGCAATTATTATTTGGAATAATTAAACTCTCATTTCCTCTGTCTCCTTCTCATTATTCATTAATGATACTATGTTAAAGTTATCCTCCTTTCCACATTTCTTAACATATATTGGAATACTAAGAGAGAAGACCTTTACTTTATGAGGTGCCTCAGAGATCTGTCCTGTTCCTGCTTCTTTTCAAAAACAATGGGAGAAAGCATTTGTCAGCAAAGATTGTGGAATCATCTATACGTGTTAACAGTATATGGGAGACAGAAGACCCACAGACTATTCAAAAATCAGATAAGAGACATCTCAACCCACAGAAGGAATGCGGCCATGGAAAGCATTTCAGAAGGGACCCTCCCTAACTTTCTGAGCAGAAAAAAGAGAAGAAAAGAAGAGATAATTTCAGACTTGCAAGATTCTGTTGATATAATATTACAATACAGACAGAGTTAGTATTCATTGGTGTGCTTCTTATCTGGACTATCTCAAAGGGCTAACATCAGTCTGGCAAGTCTGAAAGGGTATAATGGTAATCTGAGAAAATATCTCAGACCAAACCCTCCCTAGTTGTCATGAAGTTAAAGACAGGGGGGGATATATGTTAATATATCTTTAAATAATATTGGTCGGCATGACTTTGATTTCGTAGTCTGATTTACCTTGAAGGAGTGACAGTGGAATACATTATTTCATAGATATTGGTTGCAAAGTTTCATGTAATTAAAGTTCCATCTCATTTTTCCATCAAACTGGATTATGAACCAAAATTTCAGAAGTCAAATAAAATCAACTCAGATTAGAATAGCCTCCTATACAGACAAATGTATGCATTTATAAAACCAGACTCCACCACAATAGCTCAGGCATGTTAAATACGCAGCTCGAGAGCCGGCCATGCCCATTCTAGCCCCACAAGGACAAAACAAAAATCCTGATATGTCACAATACGGCCCACAATGCGATCGAGTTTGACATCCCTGAAATAGCAGCAGCAAACATATAGAAAACAAGTGACAAAGAAATCAAAGATTACTTGCCAGAGGCTAGAGCCAATGAAATAATTTTATTTGACTCTTTCTGTAGTCTTTTATGCAGAAGGTACAAAAGAGATACCTTATAAACTGTTATGCTAATATAAGAGACCAAAATGGCTTAGTTAATCTAACTTTTGAGTGGTTCTGATCAGTTGGGCAATACATATGTTTAATCTTTGCCTTCACTTGCTATATTTTTTAACAACTGCAAGTAACACAAAGTTAACTTCCTTAGTTTTTCATAGAAAGGAATCTAAATTCAGGTAGCACCACCTCTGGGAAGCCAGAGTGAATCGAACTCTAAAGGACTACCCCATCCAGAGGTCAACTGTTGATCCCAATTGCATGGTTTCTTCTTTGATGCATGAGAAGCTAATAGCAACGTAGGTCTGCTGTAATGGGATAATATATATTTATATAATATATAAAACAGTCAGATTTCAATTACAAATTAAGATTTCTGTAGAAAGAGACAATATCATAAATAAATATGATAAATAAATAAAAGCCAAATGGAAACATATCCTTCTAAGCAAGAACTTTTTTGCCCATTTGTAAAGTACTTTTCATCAGTAACTTGATCCTTTTCAAATCAATTGGCTTATGTGATACAATTCTATATGGCAATGTTTTTCAACCTTGTAACTTGAAGAACGGTGAAGTTGAAGCATGGCTGGCTGGAGAATCTGGGAGTTGTGGTCCACACTTCTTAAAGTTCCCAGGTCTGAGAAATACTGCTACATGGGATCAGGCTGTTAAAAGGACAGTTTGGTATGATGGTTAAGATGTTAATAGAGCCCTTTGGTTCTAATCTACCCTAAGCTGGGACTCCTCCCCAAGATGACTGCTGAATGGTAGGAATTTTTCTTTTTCTTGCCAATAATCTGCTGAATTTTCTACCAAAGCTGGTTTTCTGGCAGTGCTACTCCCTGGATTTGAATGGGAGCACTTAGGAATGACCCAAGTTGTGTTTCAAACAACTGGGACCCATCTGTGAAGGGGAGTCTTGAAGATTCCAGTTCCTTTGGGCGCAGTCAGAAAGTCACTGGCCATTCAACTTCCTCTTGGCAGTTCATTTTCTTAAGTATGATTGGATTTTAACTTCATCTTTTGAATTTTTTGTTTCACTTTGCTTTTTATCTTTAAAAGTTATCCATCTGGCTGAATGCTGATTCATTTTAACTCCAAGCTGGGCTTTATCTGTTCTCCTCCCCTCCTTTATAGTGTTATTTTGAATAACTTTTACTTTTCCATAAGGAAAAATGGCATGTTCCTGGATAATTAGTGATTTTATTTGATTTACATCTATATTGGGCTCTCACGACAGGGTTTTTGCATTTTATTAATTTGCAAATTATTTGGAGTTTTTAAAAAAAATATTTTATCTTTGGATCAAAATATTTCAAAAATATCTTCCCTATTTCTTTATCTATTTCTTCATTTTGCTTCAGCATTCTTTGTTACTTGTGTTCTCTTATTTATCATTGTTAAGAACAATAGAACTTGCAATAGAACAAGAAAGAGCATTAAGTTAAACAGAGCAAGAATGCATCATATTACAGGTAAGCAAATGTGTCTGATACTTGGAAAAAAGGCCATTTGGTAACATCCAATCCTTCATTGAAAGCTTCTTTAAAAAGTTTGATCTAATGATAATGTCTGTAGAAAAATATTTAGATGCATGTAGCTCTGGATAAATTAGATTTACAAAATAATGTGATTTGAAAGTAGGAGATTCATTGGAAAGAAATATGGACCATACAAACTTAGAACTGAATTGACTGCATGCCCCTCTCTAAAGTTCAAGTCTGTGTTCTTTTACAACAACAGAAATCTGATTAGGTGGATAAGTAATAAATTGGTTTTATATTTGAAACAGTAATATATTACTATTAACTCTTGGGATGATTTGGGATAGGTAAGATGCCATTGTAAATTTTCTATGAGTAGATTACACTAAAAAATTGTTAATAGACAGTTTCAAAACTTTAATCTTGCATTTTTTATTCTTTTTGTTCTTCTTGTTAACTATTTTGTCATTAATATAGTAGAAAGGTGAAAGTAATAATTTACAAATAGATTTAGTTGTTTAAAAATTTGGGGAGCCTGCTTCACAAGGGTGGGAAACTAATATTTTAGTAATGTATTAACCAGTATTCGACTAGGGGGTATAATATATGTAATGTTAGTTTTCTTTTTTATGCACTTTTTTCAATGGCTTGTTCTGTGTTTTTTCTTTTTTGGGGGGAGGGAGGTTTATATTTAAAAAATAAACAAAAATAGAGGGTGAAAACAGTCTACCTAAGCCATTGATGTTTACTGTGTAAATTCCATCCATTCATTATCTCTCAACCCATTCTGTCTCACAATATGGTTATTCTGAAGGCAAAATGGAGGCCGTAAGATTGTGTATTTCATCTGGAAGAAAAGCAGGCTATAATTCTAACAAACAAAAACCCAAGCAGGATTGATCCTTTAAAGAGCTTCCAGTTGAAATGGCACAGTAGTCAGACAGGCATCAACATACTCTGGCATTCCCTGCAGTTTTATTATCCTGACAATTGTTTAAATGTTACTGTTGGAAGGAGAAACAGGTGATTAACTCCAGTTTTATTATCAAAGAGGGCCTGTTTGTTGATTGCTTGGATGGCACCCAAGAAAGTTCTGCTTCTACTTTCCCCTGAAGGCAACAGCTGCGTAGACTTAGATAGATGTGTCTTCCTTAAAGGAATCAGGGAGAGATATAAAAGATACTAAATCTACTGTTATCGCCATAACTACCAGATTGGATATGGTGAAAAACAGACTATCTCAACTGGAAGATCATGACAAGTCTGTTGATCCATCTGAAACTGATTTAATGAAGTCTAATAGGAGCCTTTAGGACAAAGACATGTACAGTACCTAAATCTCTGTCTTGTTAGTCCAATTTTCACGTGGTGGGAATTTAAGAACAAGATGGGAGCAGTCAATCTGTTCCCCTTACAGAATGGAATATTACTCTTTTTAGAAGATTTTAAACAGAATATCAACTTTCCTTTTGCTATCACTTTTTGCATACTGCTGGTAAGCTTAATTATTGTGAAGTTTCTCCAATTTTCTATTAGGATGAAAGAAAGCCAAATGAACAAAGAATAAATCCTGCATTATGGGTTTTTTTAGGGTTGGGGGAGAAGACAATAATATAGAAAGATGTTTGGTTTTATGACAACCTGCCTTATGTGATGAATTTTCAATATATTATTAAGCATTGAAGAAAATGGGGGAGGGGGGGAGAAATTCAGCCCCAAATGTTCAAATACAGAAGTGTTAAAGGAAAACTTAAATCTCATCTGTATGTCAATTAAAACTAACTTGTTAGTCTAGGTAGTGAACAACCAAAGCTTAGGAAAATTAATTACTAAAGGAATTGAAAGGTTTTTCTCTTATAGGAGCTTTAAATAAAAGACTGGGACAGCTCAAATTTGTCTTGTTTTTGAATACTTTTATAAGTATTCTTGGTTTGGAAGTGGTCTGAGATAAGCTCTGCAGAAGGCCTGGTTATTTTTCCCTGTATACATCTTCCCTTTTATATCATGAATAGATGGTACAACATTGCTTTGTTTATGTCTAGAAACAAATAATTTATTTGCTCATTTATTCTTATTTCTCACTATCAGTCCCTTCACAAAATATAAATTTATTTAGTTATTGAAAGAGCTTATATGGTCACATATATGGTCACATGCTGATCCTAAGCAGCTCACAATAACGCAAAAAAACAGCATAAATCACATCAAATCTTTCTATCCCAACAATCCATAATACTAACCCTGTCAATCTCACCTAGCCCAATGCCTAGGGAAAGAATCAGCTCTTCACAGTCTTCCAGAAGGCTAAATGGGATACAATATATCCAGGGGTGAAATCTAATTTTTTTTGCTACCGGTTCTGTGGGCGTGGCTTGGTGGGCGTGGCCATGTGGTCATAT
>JANHFK010006338.1:38173-49412 GCA_036250565.1 Sibynophis collaris
GTCCTCAATTTACCTACCTTAGAAAGGATGGAAGGCTGAGTCAACCTTGAGCCTGGTGAGATTCGAACCTGCAGTATCTCCTAAATTATACAGAAATAATATCTCCTTCACTATTCCTCAGGTGAACATAAGCTGCAGATTTTGAAAACTCTATTGCTAATTGCTAGCTATAAATTTTCTGGTTTCTATATATTGAAATCAGACCCCTCTAGGCTATTGGCTCAGCCTGCTGAGTTCTAATGGAATGTTTATTAACTTTCCAACTGCTGAGAAGGCTAGAAAAGATCCATAAGCATAGATATTCAGATAAAGTTAACTGATGCAAAAGATGCACAAAAGAGACAAGGCAACACTATAACAGTGAGGTAATTTAACTGGTAAACTGAATGTGTGAATGGCGTCTGTGTGAAGAGACTGCTACATGAATGGAAAGTGTGAGGAATTGAGGTTCAAGTGTGAATTGCATCAGTTATCAAAAAATGAAAGGCAAGCAGAGAAACAAATAGAAAGTATTTCAAGCAAGCAAGACCAAAAAAATCTAGACTTTTTTTTTTGCAAGTTGTCACTTGTAGGTAAATAATCCAATAGCTGTGGCTATATGCAATGTTTGAGAAAATGAAATATCTGCTTAGGAGAGGGAAAATCTGTATTGTTTCAGGATCCAAACTGTTGGTCTGCAAACACTGAAAAGGGGTGGTTTCTTTTTCTTTTTTTAGCTGTATACATAAAGGAAAGTTAGGATTGTAAACGACTCTATGTTGAGGAATCGTAGTAACAGGTCTTTGGCCACAAAAGATTAGATGAAGACTTGCCAAGATCATGTTTATAATTACATCATGTAGATGAAAATAGCCTTTAAGCCAGGAGGGTTAAAGTTAATAAAGTTAATAAACTGAATTTCTATTGCTATGGTCAGTGAGATAATTCTGATAGAAGCTTACAAACATATGAAATATTACTTTGCCTGCAACACTACTTTCTTGGTTCCTTAGAGCACAATTATATCAAGTTACCTTCACATCAAGATCCCCTCCTTGTGATTTATATGGTCTGATCCATCATGATTTCTTACTGCCTTCTTCCAGGATATTTCTTGATCATTTCAGTTTAGCTACAGTCCTGGACTTCTCAAAGGGTTCCTCAACTCAAATGGTCCTCCATTCAGGCCAATCAACTTAGTTTCTATATTAACCAAGGCCAGCAAAGTGCTGATGCCTACCTAGACCCACAATCCTACAGGAATATCAAGGATGTTTGCAGATGTGGTAAAGAAAAAAAAGGTATGTTCCAAACTTAAAAAGGTGCATGACTATTTGTTAACATTCTGTAAAAGAAGTCAGCTTTAATGTTAAGTTTAATTTCACATTTTAAATTTGTTCCCCCTCACACATCCCAGGTTTGGCAGTGTGTTTTATAAGAAAAAAAATAGGCATCTAATTATTAAAAAGACCATTCATTGTTGTGGAATACAAGCAATAAGCTAAATTGCTTAGCAATCTGAGGATTGCAGTGCTTCATCCACATCTAATGGGTAATTTTTCACTATGTAAAATCACTCATAAGTAGCACTTAATCCCATGGATGTTCAGCCAGTCATTGAGATTTTTGGCACCTACTGGCTAATAGTTCCTATCTAGAAATGGAGCAAGATTAGGAGGAAGAGGAGGAGAGGAGTTATAGAGAGAAAATCAAAAGAGAATGGCCTAGGAAGTGAATGGCAGGGGTGAAAAGGCAACAGGCCAAGGGCATTAAACACTCTTTTAAGGGACTCGTTAGGTTGATGGCTACCATTTACCAGAAGACATGCCAAACCTCTAATGCTGCCCTCAGTGCTGTCATTAGTTGATCCTATTTTGGACGGATAGATCACACTTCCAAAAGGCTAGCCTGCAGCTATGTCACAATTTTTATTTTCCAAAACCTGTCTAGCAGGCCTATCTAGCATTTTTAGAGTGAAAAAACCACCAGGCTGATGCTATACAATGGTACTCTGCTTTCATTAATTGAAAATTAATAAGAAAGAATTAAGTAGAATGAGCAACAATGGGGAGATGGCTGCAGGAAAAGAGGTTAAGAACAGAGATGAAGTTTGAAAGGCATGCAAATAAAGAGGGGGAAAAATACATAGAATGATGAATTCATTCTTCAATTATTTGAAGTAGCTGGCCAAATTATTGAGTAGTGACCTTTTTGAAATTTGGTGCACCATTTTACACAATGGATCATCTTAAACACTTTCCAGGATTTTTATTATATTTAAATTCTCTCTTTATTCCAAACTAGCATTCTCAATTTTTCTCCCCCTGAGTGAGTACTATCAGCTCTCTTCGCGGGCGGGCCAAACCATCCAATGACTGCTGTGCTCCTTGGCCATAGACCTGCCAGCCATGGCTGCAGGGGAAAGAAGTTGGGTTGGATCAGGGGTGAAATCCAGCAGGTTCTGACAGGTTCTGGAGAACTGGTAGCAGAAATTTTAAGGAGTTCGGAGAACCGGTAGCGGAAATTTTGAGTAGTTTGGAGAACCGGCAAATACCACCTCTGGCTGGCTCCAGAGTGGGGTGGGAATGGAGATTTTGCAGTATCCTTCCCACAGGAGTGGGATGGGAATGAAGATTTTGCAGTATCCTTCCCTGCCACACCCACCAAGCCATGCCCACCAAGCCACACCACGGCCACTAAGCCACACCCACAGAACCGGTAGTAAAAAAAAATGGATTTCACCACTGGGTTGGATTGCTACAAAGTTGTCACCCTCTGCTACAGAGCAAAACAATAAAATTTATGTGTGTGTGAGGGTATTTCTCAAATAAGTATGTAAAATTTTGTAAAAATTTCAAGAAAGAATGACTATATTTCATTGTAATTTTCCATATATAAAACAATCTACTAAAAGCAACACATTCATAAGTCATGAATAATTATAAATCTATATTGTTTCTCTCTCTCTTTCCTTTTGTTTGTTCTCTTTGTTCTTTTTTCTTTGGTCTGTTAAATTAAATGAATAAAACCAAAATAATTTTTGACAAATCTTGGACTCCACATAAAAAAATTTATAGTCATAAGCCTAGAAATGGAGTCACTCCATAATGCAACATATTAATATCTTTGTAGTACATTAAAAGCTTGGAGTTTGGTTTTTTTCTTTTTTTAAGAGTTGTAACAATATAACTCTACAAGGTAGGCAACAAGATTTATTCCAAGATATATTTTTTTTTAATGATTATAACCATTCCAAAAATAGTAATAACAATCACATCTACGGGATACAACATATGAAAGATATCCATAAACTAGCATTATTAAAACCAATTATAACATTATAATATAACACTTCATTCTTTATACAAAGATTTTAAAAGATATTATAAGTGAAATTAACAAAGATAAAAGGTAATACAGCAGCAACTACATAATTAAAACATTATTGTGAACATTTGAAAAAAGGAAGAAGATTCACATAGCAGAATTTCCAGAAAGGAGTACTAACATAGAGCAAACTCAACCTATTAATAAGTTATTACATTTAGGGTCATTGAAAGTCATTTAAAAAATGTGATTAAAAGAAACTTCTTAACGTCTAAAACTTTTCCTTTATAAATAAGATAATTCTCTTAGCTGATTCCCAGGCTCAGTAGAGTTCACGTTCTTTAAAAGGTAAAGGTAAAGGTTCCCCTCGCACATATGTGCTGGCCGTTCCCGACTCTAGGGGGCGGTGCTCATCTCTGTTTCAAAACTGAAGAGCCAGTGCTGTCCGAAGACGTTTCCATGGTCAAGTGGCTGGCATGGTTAATTCCAAAGGCGCATGGAATGCTGTTACTTTCTGACCAAAGGTGGGCCCCATTTTTCTACTTGCATTTTTTACATGCTTTCGAACTGCTAGGTTGGCAAAAGCTGGGACAAGTAACAGGAGCTCACCCCATTATGCAGCATTAGGGATTCAAACCACTGAACTGCCGACCCTTCTGATCGACAAGCTCAGTATCACTCAAATTACATTAAAAAGTACCTGATTTTATGATCTTTTTTGCAATAGTCATTAAGTAATGAAGTAATTAAATGAATGCATTGTTCAATATGGAGCATTGAACATGGGGCAAAACCAGAAATAAATGCCAGGTTTTGGCAAAAACATCATAAACCGTGGTCATGTGTCTATGGGATGGTGCAAATGGCCACAAATGCAGGCTAGTTGCTGAGCACCCAAACTGTGGTTACATGACAAGAAGAATAACTGTTGGAAGTTCAGAACCAGATTTTAAGTACTTTGGGGAGAGGGAGGGATTCCACCATAACTTCAAATGGTTGCTAAGCAACCATTTAGGACTACCTATAACAGGATACACTGGAGAAGAGCCTAATGCTGGGAAAGATTGATGGCAAAAGAAGAATGGGACGACAGAAAATGAGGTGGCTGGATGGAGTCACTGAAACAGTAGGTGTTGAGCTTAAATGGACTCCAGAGGATGGTAGAGGGTAGACAGGAAGGCCTGGAGGAACGTTGTCCATGGTCATGATGGGTCAGACACGACTTCACAACTAACAACAATAACAGGATAACAAATGGAACACCAAGGTGTGATTCTTTTCATTCAGTCATTTACTTAGTTTGCTCTAAACCAAATAACTTTGGTTTAGAAATTTCTTCTGCTGCCTGTAGCAGAAACCTCAAGGTGTGTTATAGTCAATAAAATCATATAGCAAAAATATATCATCAATATTAAATATCTTACCTGCAACATGAAATGCCCTACACCAGGAAGAATTACGTTAAGTCCTTTCTTGTTTACTTTGAATCACATTTAAGAACTGGTAGAAACGTCAGGGGGAAACTGTTCAATATGACATCTCGTTCTTGGATGGCTTATTACTCTTGCTATAATTCTAAAGAGATTTCCAGTTATCACAGACCTTATTGTATCCAGTGTAAAGCATTTAGAAAGCAGCATCAGCTGTCTTCTGGAAGCGTTACCATTGGAATGAATATTCAGTCGAGAAGCTGCCAGAATTATGTGTCTCAGGCAGTTGTATGACCTTGGTATGGTCAATCAAAGAGCATTTTCTCTTGCATTCAAATGGGACTGAAACATGAATACATATTAGTATACTTGCTGATAATGCTGCAAGCCATGGGTGCCTCCAAAAGATGACAAGGATGCTAGTGTCTTTGAGTTTTCAAAAGGAAAGGCAATATTTTAGAAGACTAATGATAACGCCATGCAGAATTCATTTGGGCTTTTTCTCAGTCTATTGCCTCCTCACCGCCTCTCCCCCCCAGCTTTTCCTATTATAATGAACCTCTTTTATTCATGCCAGCAGGTTAGTTTTGGAGAAGACAGATGGACAGACAGATGTGCTAAAATAAATGATATATTGTTGAAGATAACCTGATAAGGGATGAGAAAAAGTGGTATTCACAAAAGAAGTTAGATAAGAGATGCAAAGGTTCCTTTCTGCAAATGAAATGTAGGGACCATGGTTCAGAAAGTAAGTGTCCAGTTTTTAAAATAGCATGCCACTGTTTTATTTTAAAAAACTATGCAGCATCAAAATATAGGATGAATGCTATTTCCTGTTTGACCTTTACTAAGAACCATGTGTTTCTACCCTGTTTCCCCCAAAATAAGAGTGCATGGCAATAAGGCCAAGTGCTTATTTCAGGGTTCAAAAAATATAAGACAGGGTCTTATTTTCAGGGAAATGCGGTACTTAAACCTTGGTTGCCTTATTTCATGATGCTCTTTTTCTTCGATGACTATCAAATTGACATGATGTACGTATTTATACATGGTATAAACAGAAACCATCCAAAGTTTCATAGTCTTTTCCAAGCTTTTCTAAGTGAGTATATGGATGAAAAACTTTTTCAATCAGCTCAGTTTTTGACTACAGGTTCAGTGTGATGATTCTGCATTAATTTGTTTTATTATTTATGAAACAAACGTATACTTTTGCCTATTTTAAGCAATATAATACGAAGGTGGACAAGAACATGAAAATATAATGAATAAACAAAAACTGTCAGAGAGCTAGCTGAGGCATCTTTAAAACTGTATTCAGTAACATAAAACAAAACACACCTGGTTGGGTTAGTCCTGGAAAAAGTAGATTAAGTTTTATCTTTTTTACATTTATTTTAACCACTATCTCTCTTTTTTTTTCTGCACTTACATATCATATGTCAAGGAATTGTGCACAGGTGTCCAAATGGAGCCAGATATGTTGACATGAACTTGTAGTTTTATATAAATAAATATATTTTACATCTATATATACAGCAAACTAGATATTCAGGCAAACAGGAACATCATGAGGTAAATCACAGAGCATACAGGGCACACAGAAGAAAAAGGCGGGAAAAAGGCGGACCTCCCCCTCCACACCCAAAGCAACCAATCACAGTGCAGATTGCCTCACACAGGAGCCAGTACTCTCCAACCAATCAATAACTGTGTGTTCTGATTCACTGTACAACCTCACTGCTCCAGCTACTAAATTTAAATATTTTAACATCTTGCTTATGCCAAGAGGGAATAGCAAAACAAATACATACATACATACATACATACATACATACATACATACATACATACATACATACACATACATACGCACACATGCACACATGCATGCACAAACACACACACACAAATACATTACCAGTATTTTTTATCAATTCATAAATGGAGTACAGCAAATACTTTGCGTTACAATTCCCCAATCAGCATCTTAATTGGAGATGATGTCTTCCAACACATATAAATGTTATTGGATAGGGAAAGATGAAAAATAAAGCAAAGAACAAGCGATGAGATACTCCAATTTTGTTTTTTTTTAATTATTATTGTTATTTTACTTACAAACTTAGGGCCACCCATTGATAGTTGGAAAATATGATCAGGGATAAAGAACACTAAAAATTGTTGTTCAGCATCATTTAAAAAGGTCACAAAGTATTAAAAAAATGCTTCAAAGGAAAAGTTAGATCCTCCCCCCAATAAGTATACATTATATGGGAATTTGTGATTCTGCTCAATGAATGATAGACCAAATACTATTGGTGTTCATTATATATGAATGTTTTCACGTACTGTACAAATGCATAAAACTATTTACTTTTAAGTGGTTGAGGTGTAACATTTGTTATATCATTTTAGCCATTGTCTATCCACTGCAGGATGAAGGCCTCTTTTGCTTGTTTCCAACCAATATGGTTCTGAGCTTTCTTTTGCCAATTGGGCTCATAATACTTGCTGATGTTGTCAATCCATCTTGTTTTAAGTCTTGTATTTTAAATTATGTCATTTTGTTTATATGCAGACGAATTATTTCCTATTGAATTAACAGTCAGGTTACACGATCAAATTAATCAATTGAATTAATATTATTAGTACTTTACAAATACATAACAAACAAAAGAGAACATTTGTAATATGTATTTGTAAAGTATTAATAATATTAATTCTATTGATTAATTTGATCGTGTAACCTGACTGTTAATTCAAGAGCAAATAATTGGTCTGCATATAAGCAAAATGACATAATTTAAAATATAGTCCTATGCAAGCTTCTATGGATGTCAGTTCTAGAATTATTAATTTTTATTACAGTAGTTTAGGCTGGAATTCTACACATCCCTTCTTGGAGATCAGTCCTCATGAATTCAGTAGAACTTTCTAAGTAGATTCATGAGTAGATACTGACAGACATATTTAACAACTGTCTAATAAAAAACTTTCTTGGCAGTGATTTTTAAAAAATGGAAATACATTTAAATTTTAAAGGATGAATGTGTTTAACAACATACACTGGCATCATTTCAGCTTAATTTGTGATGCAATATTTAAAATATGCTGAATATCTTCACTTATTAGTCAGCATTTCTGGATGATTCAAACATGGAAGGATATGATTGGCCAAGGTTTACATTCTGCTGTGACATGATACTTCTATACATGATATAATGTGTTAACAAAAGAGTTTAGTTTGTAAGCTACCTAAAGCTACCCTAAACCCAAATGAGTTATGTGGGGTACTGCTGTTTGGAAGTAAGCAGGGAAGACTTTTCATTGAACTCTTAATGTGAGGGTCTGAAAAAGCTTCAGCAAAAATGAAATACTTTACCTATAATATTTCTGGGTCCTTAAGGATGTGGTTGGAAGGAAATGTAGATATATTAATCAAAATATATGTAAAGTCAGCTTAGAAGTCAAGCTACTTCAGGAAAGCATAAGGCATACACTTTGTATTCCAAGATTAATTTATGTTGTGAGATAATATCCTGCTAGTTGGGGCTAATGTAGCTTTATCAACCCTTCAACAATAAGATTTGTTTTTTTTTTAACAAGAACCTTCTCAAAAATAGCCAAGCCACGCCTATAGAATAAGCATTTCAAGAATGCAGCCGTGTTCTGCTTTTCAAAGGTAAAGAGAAAATAGGTGAATGTTTGCATTTTCTTTCATTATATTACCAAAACAAAACTATATCATGTTTTATAGGAAGTATGTGATTTTTTTTAAAGAAAATGTACTGCAGGCTATACAGATCAGCAGCTGCTTCTTTGTGGATGGGAGGGGGGAAGGCACAAAAAGGACCAGCAGATGTCATGGCATAGATGGAGAAACATTGGCAAGGAAAGGAGAATAGGCTTCTTTCCAAGCTGGAAGAAAGCCAAAGAAGATTCCAGACAGACAAGAACCACCTGTTAGAGATCAGAGCTGGCAGAGACTTCGAACATGAGGAAGAGGTGATTCTATTGATCATTTTAGTAAACATAATGAACACGAATACAGAAAGCAAAGAGAAAAAGATAGTTTAGGAGCAGGGGTGGGTTTCACTTACCTTTGCTACTGGTTCGCAATGGGAGCGTGCACGCGCATGCACAGTGTGTCTGTGATGACATCCGGGCAGGTGGGCGGAGCCTCCCGCCGCTGCTACTACTGGTTCTAAGAACCGGAGAGAACCAGTAGGAACCCACTACTGATTAGGAGTGACTTGTTAGTTTTCTTACAGTACTTGAGGGACTGTTACAAAGAGAAGGGGATCAACTTACTGTCCAAAGCACCTGAAGGCAGCATAAGAAGCAATAAGTAGAAGCTCACTGAAGAGAGATCCAATCTGAAACTAAGGATATATTTCCTGACAGTACAATTAAACAATGGAACAGCTTGCCTGCTAGAGTTGCGAGTGCTCCATCATTGGAGGTCTTCAAGAAAAGATTAGACAGCCATTTATGTACAATACAATAAGGTCTCTTATTTTGGGCTGGGGATTATTGCAGCAAGTTCACTAAAATAAGTGAGTGGGGTTTTTTAATCTTTGTAGTCATACTTCAGTTGTGAAAGTCAGTGTTTTATAAAGGGGAAAGCTCTAGATAGGAACAAGAAGACCAAGACATACAGGTGAGTAGTTGATATTGGGTCATTTGCTGTTTCTCAGCCATAGATTGGGAAGAAATAAAATATCTGCCTCCCAGTTTGCCTTGGACTATGTTAATAGATTATAGTATACAATCTTTAGTGAAGAAACCTCATCCTGGAGGGGATTGATTCAGGATGCTAATAATGATAATGAATTGTGCTGTCAAATTGCAATCCTATACATTTCATTGAGTTGCAGCATATGCAGCCTTTTGAAAATAAAACCTGAACAATAATGCTGAAGTTTAAACCTGGGATTATTAAAGTCTGTGAAAAATATAACAATGGAAGATTCAGACACAAAATAATTTGTACACTTTTACAAGGATGTTCTATAATTATCTTCCTAATCATAAATATATGCAGTGGCCTGAATTGTCCTAGGAAATTGCAAGCCATGTTAATTTCAAGGTTTTTATAAATCAGGATGTCTTAGTAGATGGCAGCCCTGGCCAGTCTTGTCTGCAACTGGAAGCTAAGGAGGGTTACACCTGATTAATACTTGCAAGGAAGAGCTTGTGAACTCATTGGCTCTAGATCAGGGGTGTCAAACTCGCAGCCAGATGTGTCATGCACTGGCCACGCCCACTCCCATTTTAGCAAAGGGAGGAAAGTTGAGCTACTTCACATGACAATGTGTCATCGCGAGTTTGACACCCTTGCTCTAGATTAGCCTGAGAAGTTAAAGAAAATAAAAACAAACCTACTACTATATTATTGCCAATAAATTTGTATGGATCTATTCCTGAAGTCACCAGGATTCAAAATGTTTCTGAAACACAGCATAGAGGAAATTCTGCATCTCATAGCAACCACTTTTTGAAAAATCTATAGGCACATAACAATTCCTACAGGACAACATGTTCTGGTTATTGTTAGGACTGCTTCTAGGCAGTGAATGTTTACACTTTTCTATTTATGTCAGTCAAAAATAAATCCTACAGAGTTCATTAAAACTTACTCCTAGAAATATGAAGTTATATAGCCTGGAACAACTTTCGTGGATTTGACTTTTCTAACTCACCATATCCAAAGGTTAGTTGAAGAAGAGGCAGTGTAGTGCTCTATTTCTAGAAATTTTCATCTTTGCAAAAGATTGTGTGATTGTTAAAAGGAAGAATCCCTACCAACAATGTTGTTTTCCATCCTTGCAGAATAATACATAATCTGTTGTAATTTTATTACAACAGCATTACTTGTAATTTTCTGTAGCAAAACATTAATAGCACACCTTAGATCAATATATTCAGAAAAAAGTCTGGTGTATTCCCAGACAAGTAGTTGTGAGATTGTGCTGTAAATCTATTAAATCTCAAAAGAACACTTATCAACCATTTATAAAATAGTAATTATTCCTAATTACAATGTTTATCTCCATTATTTTGTTTCAATGCTACTATGTCTATACAAAGTTATCAATTGTTATAGTTGAAAGATTTCTATACCATACCACTTTTCTGCTCAGGTGTGATATGCAATAAAAACAAACCATGAACGCATTCTAATATAAAAACACTGGACCATTTGGACTGAAATATATTATTTCATTTTTTAAAATCTTCTTAAAGTTGTAATCGACTGTATGTTACTGCTAAGAAATTGTTAATATCAACTTGCGGTTCTAAACAAGGATTGCTGGCAAATGGAACCCCAAACGTTTTTACCCCTACACCCCCTTTTGCCAGCTTGTCATTCTCTGCACCGACTTGAACTTTCTGCTCAATGAAAGACAATACTTAAACCCCTTCCCCCACCCCCATTCCAATCCTAATCTATTTTCCCGGGTTTTAGAATATTAAATTCGCCAAAATGCTGGGTTTCC
>JANHFK010006339.1:49015-60206 GCA_036250565.1 Sibynophis collaris
CACTAAATTTGATAAATAAATAAGTGTTGTCCCTGCTTTTTTAAAAAAATATGGCTTCTGATAAAATATTTCTGGGTAAAATAATATTATGAGGGAGAAAATCTGTATAAGCAAAAAAGAATGATAACAGCAGAATGACAATCAATTAATTTTGAAAATCTGGTACCTTGTCTTACAGGCAAATATTTCTTATAAAAAGTTATTAGTTTAGCTAATATATTTTTTGGAGTGTGGCTTCTGACACACACACACATACATGTGTCCCATCCACCCATACATCGGTAACAGGAATGGGAAATCTCTAAGATTAGTCTCAACTAGCACTGGCCACCCCAGATTGACACAGTGAAGAAGTTGGATACTCTGCAGGGTGCATAATATGCCTAGAAGCAATCCTCAATTTATAACCGTACTAGGACCAGAATTTATGTTGCTAAACAAACCACTTAAGTGAGTCATGCCCAATTTTACAACCTTTTTTGTCACAGTCATTATGAGAATCTGGCTTCCCCCGTTTTGTCCGAAGCCAGCTGGAAAGGTTGCAGAAGGCAATCCCATGCAACCCCAAGACATTGTCATGGTTGTAAATACATGCCGGTTGCCAAGTGCTCAGATTTTAGTCATGTGATCATGGCTGTGGCAGTTGTAAATATGATGATTGGCCATAACTTGCTTTTTTCAGTGCTGTTGCAACTTTGAATGGTAGCTAAATAAATGGTTGTTAAGTCAAAGACAACTTGCATTCTCACTTTTGGTGGGAATGTCTACAATTCAGGGCCACCATCCCTTTCAGATAAGTACAATATATAACTATCCTGGTGTATTTAGACCTTCCCTCATTGTTAAAATACATGACTGAGGGAGAGAGGGGAGGTAAAAAAAAAGCAGGATGTGACAAATGGCGGTTTCTACTGTAAATTATCTGAAAGGCCTACTTTTTTTTAAAGTCAAAACAGATGAAACTGCAAAACAATAACTTACTTTTAAAATAGGTTTTGTTTTAGAACATAACACAGCATTCACAAAAGTAACACTGAAGCAAAATAACAGCCAAAATGCAGTTACTCATATGCCACAGCCCCTATAGTATAAAAATGCTGATAATTATTTGCACGCAGGAGCAAAGTAAAATTATGAATGATCCAGGGACTTGGACAGACGGAAGAATGGGCGAGGAAGCACGGACTCAAGCATGGCACCAGTGAAGCACTTGCAGAGTCACAGAACATCATATGCAGCACAGATGAGCCAATCAGCAGCTGACCTGATAAGTGGAATTGGTTGGCAAGTGCTGTAGTAATTGGGTGATTGTGTAATTTCGTATATGAGCCAACTTAGCCTGATGTCTCCTTAATCGAATGAGAAGCAATGTTAGCTCTTCAGGCTGCAGGTATTTGGACACATTGCAAAGAGGAAATTAGCAGTTTTCAGGGAGAGTCACCATAGTTAAAAATCTTTACTTAACATGCCAATAAAAATGTTTATCTGACATGACCGAACAGTTATATTTTTCTACTTTTCCTTGAAGGCAAAAATGTATGTCACAATGCGCAAAATAGGGCCAATCCCTCTACTGGAATTCTATTTACTGTTCTGCTTAATAATCCAGTAGCAATGAAAAAGGGCACCATTAGTGACAGGAAGTTCAAATTACTTCATTCCATAAACATGACATGAAAAGTCAATAAAGATTCAGACAACCTTAGAAGTTCTATCAGAATCTGCTAGTAGATAGACAAGGAAACATATATAGCCAGTGCTTACCGATTTCCCATGCAAACTTGGAGCACTTACAGTATGGGTCATATATCCCATTGTAGGCATGGAACGTCTATCTATGTGTAGAGAGTTCTGTATAAATTGAAAGGCAACATTAAAGAGACATTTAAAGTGGGAAAAATATTTTTCTATTCTTTTACACTTTAGAGTTCCTAGCTTCTGTGTCCTGAACTGATTTATACAACTTCCTTTCTAAACAAGAAAATATTAATTTGTTAATTAACACATTTTTTTTCAATATATGCACTTTTTCTATCTTTGTATATTTCTATCTTTTTACAAAGTGGCATAGTCTGATTTTTTTACATGGTATGTCTGTTTAAAGAACTATCAGTGGAAACTTTTTGCTTAATTACAAATATTTTTGTTTTAAAAGGTTGATTCAATGAGCTGTATTTTCAAAAGTTTACACATGGACAATTTATTGAAATCAATGAGATTAAATGTAACATTCTTATAACAGTGCAGTGAGCTCACCCTTCTGTCTCTTAAGAAGTGACAATATCTGGTTCCCATTCAGATAACTTTAGAGTTTAGACTAATGAGCAATTAAAGCCCTTATCCCATGAATCTTGTTTCTCTATACCTAAAATTAGCTACATGGCATATGATCTGACATTAATAAGAAAGTGGCAGTAGATAACATAACACTTTACAGTACCCAATTATCAGATAATCTGCAGATTATGTACCATGTAGCTAATTTAAATCAATGTATTAGTAAACTAGAAAAAAACAGGTATTTTCTTCTATTTACTCACTTTTACAGTCTGGTTTCGAATCTTCCTTGGTGAGCCAACAAAAGGAACGTCTATTGTTTGTCTCTCCTCAGATGGTTTGACAGTAACCCTTTCTGCAGGTGTATGCGGTCTTCGTGATATAAAAACTTTAGGTGGTCCGGGTGGAGGTATTTCAGATGGGGAAGGGGGAACCGAAACTGAACGTGGAACTTCTAATGAACTTCTTCCTTTACTACTATCTGTAAAGTCTGGAGAACTAATATAAAGAGGTGCAGTTGGGCTCCCGTGTTTAAATTGCCTTCTTTGTTGCCATTCATATAGCTGCCAAACGGTACCATCTTTGTTAGCTTTTCTCTCATCATGGGACATCTTCAGGTGGCTTACCCGATCTTGAGCATATTTGTAGTCACTAGGCAAATCACGATTTGAGGGAGGAGAGCTTCCAGAAGATTGCCTAGTGTTCTTTGGCAAAGTATGATAATTTTCAGGAAAGGATACAGAATGGCTTGGTACTTGGCGACCAAGGGTCTGGTCAGATGCAAGACTGTAAGAAAGTGGCTTTATTAGGGATTAAAAACATTTGCAAAATTGAAATTTAGAACAAATTTTGGTAGACAGATTTTTGCAAATTTTTTGAATATAGATAACAATGGGCCAGAGTGTATAATCCATGGGAAACAATGTTTATAGGAAATCCCTCCATTATTATTTTTTTAATGTAACTACAACAAATTTGTTAGATGTCACTACAATTTTGTATTCATTCACCAGGAACACTTACCACTAGGTGGTGAAATATACCATTCAATAAAATATTTCATCAACTCAGGTTGAAAAAAAGAAATTTCAGAGCTTGATACTCAAATCAGTATAAATACACTGAATTTAAGTGTGGACAAAGGCCTCTTACGTATATATAATTATTTATTTACATTGATCTTATCTTGCAGAAGCTATTTCTAAAATATGATGTTCACCAAAAACGAAGTAATTGAAGTTGCTGTTGAATTGTAAATAATTTCATTACTTGGCTTCATGTGAGTTATTATTTATAGTTCAAGACAAAAAATGAAACAGTATGACAAATCATAAATTTATATACTCTAACCTTTTGCACAATTAACTTTCTGTCATGTTTTCAGAGAAAAATCTTGACTTTATGTCTCAAGTCAAGGAAGGCCTTGTAAAACCTAACTGCAATCAACACTATACAGTGATTAAGAGTGGTAAGCAGACCTCTTGCCCCAAATGAAATTACAGAAGAATACAAATAATAATGGACAAAAATTATCAACTGCTTCAATAAACACAAATCTATATTTTAGACCAAAATTCTGGTCTACATAGGCTATAAAGTATAGAAAGCCCAAAATGGATTGAAAAGGAAAAAGATAATCTTCTTTTCTCAGTAATTGCTCAATCTGTGAGAACCTTGATAAACAGTTAGAGAGGAGATTGGAAAATTTCATAATTCTGATTTTTCAACCCGACTTCTTTCTCCCATCCCATTTTCTAGACTTCATAATATGAAAAATCACTTTCCCTATATGTGATGCCCAATCTAGTTTTATAGTTATTTCCTACCACTATCACTACCACTTTCCTTTCTGAATAATTTGCATCCAAAATCTATATAACACTTACCCCTCTGAACTGTTTTTTTAAAAACTATTTGGTGGAAAAAACCCAAACCAGACAAATTAAATATTGAATGAATATATATCGTACTCAGATAGATTGGAGTTACACTGCGTGTAACTGGAGTTATGCTCATTATAATTCCTAAATTCCAAGAAAGATTTTTTTTCCAAGAAAGGCTCTATATTGCTGCTGCTCCTATATAATTGTGCTAGAAAAGAGAATTAGTAAATCATGAATATTAACTGGGGGAATCAAGAAAAGTACCAAACCTCTACTTTAAAATAGTGAAATATAGAACAAACAGTCCTAGCTTACTAACCTTTTTGTGTCTCCTTTCTGGACTTTTACCCAATGTTCTATGTGAGTCATATTACTTTTCCTTTGTGTCTCCTTATTTTGTGTTGATCTGGGAATAAAGCCTCTTTTATAGACACTGATACCATTCTGCTCTACTGGACCTGCATTTAATGAACTTGGAGGCAATCCATTCTTCTCAAGGGTCTGAGTTGCTTGAGGCCGAGAGAAATTTGATGCGGGATTCAGTGTTCCACCAGGTTCTAATAATTGTTTAGGTTTCTCCCATTTGGAATCCACAGCCTTCTTCCTTGCAGTGTAGTGTTCATCATCTCTTACTTTTTTCATTTCTTCATGTTTGCCATATGCAGACATTTCGGGTGATTTTCTGTAGCCTCTTTTTGCATCAGCAGGTTCTAACTTCGTAACTTCTTTGTAGGCATCAATATGATTAGCTTGAGGGACAGCTTGCTGATCTGTTTTTTCTGTTCCTCTAGGGAAAAAAGAAATCCACAGACACTAAAGTCAGCACTGTATTTTGAATCATTTATGTTTGCTCAGATTTTATAGTTTAAATGAACAGCTTTTGTTTTACTGCAGAGGCTGCTAATACTTTACGATCCCAGGCCTTTTAATTCCTCACCTTTAAACCCCCTCAAAATCTCATGAAATTGACAATTTCGTATCAAAATAGAGTTTTTAAAATGTTTACAATTAATTTAGTTTTATATAAGTTTCGGAAGTCTCAAATTTCCTTGTAACTTTGCCAGTTGCAAAGCAATGGCTAAAAGAATCAACATGTAGAAGAGCAGCACATTAGCATGATATACAAGCCTAACATTTGGGGACCAGAGGTGAGTTCAGAAGTGAGATATGCATATATAAATATATATTTTCTATATGCATATACATTAGACATGATGAGTGTAGAACACGGGCATCAAACTCGTGGCATCACATTGCTGTCACATGACATTTCACGACAATTTTTTCTTTCACGGAGCTGGGGTGGGCATGGCCGGCACGTGACACATCTGGCCAATGGGCTGCCAGTTTGACACCCCTGGTGTAGAATAATTAACATATTATAAAATGTAACCTTTCCTCTCAATTATTAAAATGCCTCTCTTTCTCTCTTTTTTTTCTTTTGAGTAATTTTTGAATGAATTAGTCCCTACAGTTTTCTTGGCAAGGTTTTTCAGACATGCTATGCCCTTGCCTCCTTCCTAGGGCTGAATATGATTGGCCCAAAGTCACCCAGCTGACTTTATGCCCAGTTGGGACTAGAACTCACAGTCTCTCAATTTCTACCCAGTGCTTTTAACTTCTGAACAGGAAATCTGCTTTCCACTGGCCCATGCAATTATTTATTTGACAAGGAAGGAAGGACAGTGAGTAAAATTACTCAGTGTTGTCCTATCACCGCTACATTCAAGATAGCTCCTGTTATTGCTTGCTTTTTGACTGATCATTTTAAAGGCAATGCAAGGAGTTTGGAATAATATTGAGGAACAAGCAGTCAGGACTATAGAATCTGTTATCCTAACATATTGCTTGCATGGAACTTTAATAAAATGTCAAGTAAAACAAACCATTTTAAAGACCCACTAAAATGACTTCCTTAAGGAGAAACGTATTTAAAAAGTTGCTAAAAAATCTGCCTCACTCCATCCCAAAATAGTCATTTCAAGGATTGGGAGGGTTAACGTGAATAAACATTCATCTGTAGAATATTCTTCTTTATATTTTATTTTAGCAAAAAGAGAATGTACATGTGAATGTACAGAGAGATTGTTTTCCACCCAGTATATAAAAGTTCTTATCTTTCTGCAGCCTGTTATCACTTCTCTATCCTATGAAAATTTCAGATAAAGGGTTTTTAAACAAATAAGAAAAATACTCCCTCTGCCTATAGTATTTTCTTTTACCAAATGAACATGATTCTTACTAATTCACAGAACCTAGAGTCCTGCAGTTTCTGGCATTCACATTGTTACTATCGTAGTATCTGAATTACAACAACTTAAAACATCTATTTTAAACAATTTGTAAATGGCTTGAGAGAGCATTTAAAATGACTGAAAATACACATATACTAATAAAGGAGAATATCAGGGTTGCTCAGGGTTGACATGAGGGATCCTTGGTATCCTCTGTTACTTGTTTTCTTGCAGACATTTCATTACCCAAACTAGGCAACATCATCAGTGCTAGTAAGGAAATCCCACTCCCTGATTGTACTGATGACGTTAACTAGTTTGGATAATGAAACGTCTGCATAAAAACTACCAAGCTCAGAGAACATCAAGGATCTCTTATTCCCAGAGAAGAAAGGCAACATACGAATCAACTACCCATAAATCCCCCAATTGGCTCAGAATAGCATTTAACCATAGCGTTTCGGTGGAATTGCCAAATGCTGCAGAGCCTGGCTCCTCCAGCATTTTGGAAATGTGAGGAAAGTGGTGACTACAGCAGCAGGCAGGGTTTGCTGGCCTGTCTACATAATGAATACTGCCTTCCACTCTCTAGGCCTTCCACTCTCAGGACACACCCTGCTTATGCTTTTGGATTTTTGTTGTTGCTGTTTTATGGCACACATCTAAACTAGGCACAGGACTGCAGATGCCCATTACTTCTTATTTTCTAAGAAATAAATAAACATTCCTAGAAATCAAATTATCTGAATATTCAGTACAGAAAAACCCTTGTGTTTTGTTTTTCTGCTGTGTCTACTTGGCACAATAGGAGAAATTTGTTAGACATCTCATCTCCTAATACTGATGCTTCCCTACCTGTTCATCTGCCAGCTGTTCTTTGAACTCACAGATAAGTTCAGAAGGGTAATGTAATTATTATAACTGAATGCTTTAAGAGATCCCACTTGCTTTCTTGGAGCATTCCAGTTAAGGAAATAGCACTATCATGATCAATAAACTACAGTTCAGTTATTAAGCATGCAGAAAGCGGAAGTACTTATATTAAAAACCCCAAGCGATCAGTTGCAGGCCCAGTGGCCGTCAATGTTTTTCTTTAATTAGTGATCTGGAAAAAGATATAAAAATCCTTGCCAATAAAATATGCCAAAGCTACAAAATAGCCATAGTGATAATTAATGAAAAGGACCCAAGACTTCCAGCATTGTGGATTGCTTGCTCTGCTGGGCCTGTTCCAAGAAACATGTTGATGCAGCCAATTGCAAGGTCAAACATCCAGGAAAAAATGTAAAGCAGATCTAAGCAATGGGAAACTGTCCTCAAAAGCAGTAGAGTGCAATTTTTGTTTCCCTATTTTTCATGGCCTCCCATTTAATTCTTGGACTCAACATGTTTACTAGCCTTCCAGTCAAGCATACTCCCACAGTCTACATGGATTAATTAAACCCTAAGTCTATTTAAGCAACCTTTTCTTCATACACTCAACAAAATAAAGGTGTGGCAAAATGATGTTTTGTCTCTACTATTCTGCTTGCATGCAGAAGTTAATTACAATAATTAATTACTGGCAGGCAGGGTGGATTTTCTGTTATAAACCAACAAAAGGTTCTCTTGTTAATCAAGTCTTTAAACAACCTAATTCCACCCCTTAACCCATTTTCCATGTCTCACTATGCCACGTGCTGGAGGACAAACATCTGCAGTATATTATCTCCACGTGCAACTCAGAACCTGGCATTCTCTTATACAGCTTTCCTGTACAGTAGAATGAACACCTACAGTGAGGAATGTTCAAATAGTACAAGGCATTAGAAAAAGCAGAGAGCAAGCATACCTTTGCGCTCTAGCCAAGGTCTAAGACAGCTCGCCACAGCCAACTCGCCACGGCCAACTTGCTGTGGCCAACTTGCCATGATCAACTTGCCGTGGCCAACTCACCATGGCCAACTCGCTGTGGGACAAGAGTTACACTAATATCAATGAAATTGTGGAAAAGAATCCTTAAAGGAAGAATGCAAAATGAAATGTGAGTGACAAAAATTAAAATAATTTTCAACATTATTTTAAATAATTAAATTGAATTGTTTAATTGTCCCGCAGTGAGTTGTCTCATGGCAAGTTGGCAGTGGCAAATTGTCCCATTCCACTCTAACCACACATCACTGTCATAGAAGACCTCCAAAGGGTGACAGAGAAAATACTAATTGCAGAACAGATGCAGCCTGATCTTATGCATGTGTAATTAGAAGCCCCACTGTATTCAGTGGGAATTATAGATAGTCCTAAACATACAACCACAACTGAGATCACAACTGAGATCACTAAGTGAGGTGATTGTCAAGTGAGTTGCGCCTGATTTCACAACTTTTTTGCTTGGTTATTAAGCGAACCTGACTTCCTCTCTTGACATTGCTTCTTGGAAGCCTGCTGGGAAAGTCACATGTAGTGATCATGTGACCCCGGAACACTGCAATCATCATAATAAATACCTGCCAACTGTCAAGTGTCTGAATTTTGATCATATAACAATGTGGATATTGCAAAAGTGGTAAGTGCAAGGACTGGCCATAAATACTTTTTTTCAGTTATAAAATGGAATGGTTGCTAAATGAATGGTTGTAAGTTAAGGACTATCTGTATAAATGGTCACAAGATTGTAACAATAGTTCCTTCTGGGACAAATACCTGAGAAAGGCCTGGACTCGCCTATAGCCAAAAAGAAACAGAGGAATGACTTGATAGGTGGGGAATACCAGTATAAGTTCCTCGAGTATAGAAAGCTAGCATGTCAAGGAAAAATACTAATTAAGTATGCTAAATTATTACATGAAGGGAAGTTCATTTCTTTTATAAACAGGGGCATTCTAAAAAAATATTTACATTTGCAAGTGGCATAATCACATTTACAGTTGCAAGTGGCACAGTCCAGCATCTCATCAATCTACTTACATGAATATGAAATCCTTAAATCAATGTCCTGCAGTCACCCAGATACAAACTATCTTTTTCACAGGTGAGTCTATACCGATGATTGAACCCAATTCCACATGTGAAAACAGCTTCGGCATGCAAAGACAGAAACCTTTTTCTGCCTCTCCTCTGCTAACCTTATTTCTCTCTACTATCTCTTGTCTTATGGCTTAGCCATATTGGGAGGAAAGTTCCATCAGTCTGATAATTTCCTCTCTTCCTCTTGGAACTCCACACAGTTTCTGCAATTCTTCCTACAATTTGAAAATATATGAACTAGGCTATTATGGCTGGGTGTTGTGGGTTTAAGATCTACTGTTTGTAAATAGAACTGGGAATGGTAGAAGAGAAATGTTTTGGATCAAGTCCTGTAAGTAGGATGTCCTGTATCAGGATTTTTGTTGTCCGAAACATTAGCAAGTCATGAGTTGGTTAGTTTGCTATATCATTCCACTAGATCTGTGATGGCGAACCTATGGCACGCGTGCCACAGCTGGCACACAGAGCCCTCTCTGCGGACACGCAAGCCGTCGCCCAGCTCAGCTCTACTGCACACGCGCACCTCCTGGCAGCCAACTGATATTTGAGATGCATGGGGGGGTCATGTGCACATGCACAAGAGGACAGAGGGTGGGGTGCACCCTCCCACGGCCCATTTTTGGGCCCAGGAGGCTGCAGGGAAGCCTCCTAGGTACAAAACAGGCGGCTTTCAGCACACGACAAGAAAAAGGTTAGCCATCACTGCAGTAGATAATTACTTTTCATAACCTGCTAAAGAAGCTAGGACTTCTCAGTTCCTTTATAAATACTGTTTAAAAGACTTCAAGGAAGACATCAATATCTAATCTTTTTTTTTAGAAGAAATATTACTTTTCTCACAAAACAGCAGCTAAATAAATTGGCTGCGACCTATGCTGAATTACAGTATCAATCATCCAATCCATTAATAATCTGAATATTCTAACTTCCTTTTAAAGACAGTAGGGTGGGGTGGAAAGAATAGCAATTTTATCAATAATACAAAAATGAATTTATTATCATGTGACTTGCCAACTACACACATCCATCTAAATTGGTTCGTTTTTCTAGTCAATGAATCTCCATTTTGTTCTTATGGGACTGTAACTTTAAAAATGAAAATATGGCATTCTAAAACCTTTTTGGCTGGATTCACAAGCCATAGTTCGTTTTAACGTGAGTTTGTTGGATCAGCCTAAGTGGCTATTTTTTTTTTCTTTCTTCCATTCAATCGTGTCCAATTCTCAGACTGCCTGGACAAGTCCCTGCAGGTTTTTTGGCAAGGTTTTCAAAGAGCTTTGCCAAATGCCTCCTTACTAGGAATGAAAGTGACTAGCTCAAGGTCACCCTTATGGCTTTGTGCCTCAGGCGGGACTAGAACTCCCAGACTCCTGGTTTCTAGCCTGATGTCTTTACTTGCTAAAAGTAAAAAAGGATTTTAAGGGCAGGCAGAGTTGGGTGAGGGCAAAAAGGCAATAGCAATTAGCTCTTTTTTAAAAGGAGTTGTTAACAAATCCAATGGGGGAAAAGAGAAAAAAACAAGAAGTGATTATTCCAGTACAGGGATATGTGATTTATTTTCCATTTTTTAAATTTTTGTTATGACAATAATTTTTGTTTTACCTTATGCCAGGATTATCTGATCACTTAGAGTTGGTACCAGGCATTATCAATGTCTGGCAGGAAATACCAAAAACACAGTAATGTCGTTTTCCTGTTTTGCCCTGGGTGGGGACCTTATCTATCTATCTATCTATCTATCTATCTATCTATCTATCTATCTATCTATCTATCTATCTATCTATCTATCTA
>JANHFK010006344.1:4935-15493 GCA_036250565.1 Sibynophis collaris
TGAAGGCAGGTACTCCTGCACTCTCCAGCAACCCTCCTCCCTCTCCTCTCGAGACGTCCAGGCTGGCTGAGGCTGAGGCAGGAGTGTGCACACACGTGGGGAGATCTTCCTTAAGTGAGCTGCTGCCCGCCCCGCGCTGCCTTTCGCGAGCCGCACTTTGCTGACCACTGATATAGGGGAACTGAACTATTTTGTGTTGATAAACTGTTTTGATAAATGGTTTTGTTATTGGAACATGGGTTGAGAGTATTTCCAATTTTTATGTTATTGTTTTTTTTAAAAAAACCTATGGTAAGGATTCATGATCCACAAGATATCCCTGAAGGACATGGGATGGAAGGAGATCAGCTGCTGAATGGTGAATTCTGTCTTAGGCAGCCTCTGCAGAAAAAGGAGAAATTGTGAGACTGTCCACTTAAAGTTTAAACAGCTGGTCCTTGTAGTAGACCACAGGAACTGAGATTTTTGCAATCAGCATGTAAGCTGAGCATCTGGGAGTCATTGAACCCATGATGTGGCCTATTTGACAAAGTTCACAAGAACTTAACTTCTTAACCACTTGCAGATATAATTAATTTACACCTAAAGAGAAAACTTTCTGAGCAGCAGGATAAAAACTTTGCTTGGTGAGTTATTTTTTTCTGAATTATAAAGGAATAAAAAAATATTAAAGATTTTAAAACTTTTGGCAAAAAAAGCAGAACAAGGTGTCAATGTGAGGAATTTTAAGACAGATAAAAGTACCGGTAACTATTTTGTAAGGAGTTTTTTTTTTAATTAAATGCTTTTAAACGAATTGGAATTAAATTAGGCAAATGAACTAGACCTTTGCGGGAATGTTTTTTGTTTACTATTAAAAGAGTGCAGAAAATTGGTGTATTTTACAAAACAAAATATGAGGTTAATAGGAGTGAGACTGTGATGTAGAATTGTAACTATGGAGATGTTGACTATAATACTAATATGGAATGCCAGTTGAAATGAAAGTATTAAGGGCATACCAAGACAAAAGAAGAAAAACAAGGAGGTAAGGAACTTGCCTTTTCTTTTTGCCTTGTTTGGGAAACTTTCAATTTGCAGTTTGGAAATGGATCCAAACAGACAGAATTTCTGAGAAACATTTAAATCACTCAAGGTAAATTACCAAACATTTTCTTTGATATGATGGACAATTTAATGGAGAATTTCTGAGAAACATTAAAATCACTCGAGGTAAATTACCAAACATTTTCTTTGATATGATGGACAATTTAATGGAGACAGAAAAATGGCAATTGAAGAGAGTATTTGAAAGGCAAAGGTCCTTTTCATGCCAAGAATAGACATGATTTGGATTTCCAAGTACTTGGCTACTAAAATCACCAAATCCTGTTAATTTGATTTATAAGATGCACTCCCCCCCCAAAAAAAAATATTGGAAATATTTTTGGAAATATCTGTGCATTTTATAGAGTGAATGTTACCAAAGCCCCGCCCACTGCTGGCCCTCCCGCTTTGACCTGTGCTTCCCAGCAATTTGCCTCCTTGCAGCAAACAGCAAACAGCCTGGTCAGCTTCAGTATAGCCTTATTTAGCATGAGCAGTTGATTAGCAGTTGAATTGGCAGCTCTAGGTGGCAATCCCCACCACCTAGAACAGGCCACACAAATGCCAAAAATGGGGCACACGGAGGCTGAAAACGGGACACATGGAAACCAAAATTGGGGCATGTGGAGGTGGCGATAGGCAGTGATAGGCAGTGACGGTGATGGTGGCAATGGGTGGTGGCAATCCCCGCAGCCTAGAACAGCCGATCATCAGTATTCTGGGAGCCTATCCTACCGCCAATCAGCTGCTCATGCTAAATCAGTCTGTGCTAAAGCTGACCAGGCTTTTTTCTGTTTGCTGCAAGGAGGCAAATTGCTGGGAGGCAGAGGCAGATTTTCCCCCCTTGTTTTCCTCCCCAAAAGCTAGGTGCGTCTTATGGTCCGGAGCATCTTAAGTATGAAAAATATGGTAGTTCTTTTTGTTGGACATTAATGAAGTGTTGCTACATAAAAACTAAATAACAGAATAACTGAGTTGGAGGGGACCTTGGAGATCTTCTAATCCAACCCCTGCACAAGCACAAGACTCTATGCCATTCCACAAAATTGGCTGTCCAGTTCCTTTTTAAAAGCTTCCAGTGATGGAGCACTCACAACTTTTGAAGGCAAGTTCCATTGTTGTTCTGATTGTCAGGAAATTTCTCCTGAGTTCTACGTTGCTTTTCTCCTTGATTAGTTTTTATCCATTGTTTCTTGTCTTACCTTGTGGTGCTTTGGAAAATAGCTTGATCCCCCTCTTCTCTGTGGCAGCCCCTCAAATATGTGAATACTACTATCATGCCACCCTTAGTCCTTCTTTTCACTAGACTAGACATACCCAATTCCTTCAACCATCCTTCAATAGCCTCCATCCCCCTAATTATCTTTGCTGCTCTTTTCTTAATTCTTTCTAGATTCTCTGCAACTTTTTTTATAATATGGCAACCAAAACTGGATGCAATATTCCAACTGTGAATAAAAATAGTAATAGTGGAGAATTATAACAAGGAATTAAAACTATTTTTAAAAATAGTTAAAGGGAATGATTCAAGAACATTTGGGATGCAAGTAAAGCTTTTATTAAAGTTTTATAAACAACTTAAGTCAGTGACATGTCTAATTTTATACAATAAATCTGATTTTGTTTGAGAGTAGAACTTTTTCTTTGATATTCAAATGATCATAAATATGCCCATGCAAACTTCTAATATATACTTTCACTGATCTCTAACACTCAGAAAGTACACTGAGCATACAAGCATTCACACATTGTATTCCTTTATATGAGCTTCTTTTAAGCGTGGTTATTTCTTTAGGAGCCAAAGCTCTGTAATATTTGTTGTTGTTGTTGTTGTTGTTTTATAATTCCCAAAGTTGCTTTTCTTCCAGAACATCTGAGTAATAAGAGAAAGGGAATCAAGATAACAAGAGTTTACTATATTCTGTTCTGTGCAAGCACTACTATATGCTTGGCCTGCTTATTCATGTTAGTGATTGTTATATTTGCCTCTCAGTTATATTTGTTCCTGCATAAAGTTCTGTAGGCCTCTATAGATGGGAAATACTTTCCATTCTTATTTTATTCCAGTCTTTTCTTCTCCAGTCAATTGTCACTTCTGGCAGGATCAAACTTCCTAGAGTCAAGCCTTGTTATACAATCCAATTCCTGTCCCTTTGATTTTTTTTTAAACTAAATAAGAAATAAAAGTAGCCAATCAATTTCACAATTACCACTTTACTTACTGAAGATTTTACATCAAGTGTTACATCTATTGTCCTTCATCTTTTCAGTCAGGCAGTCTTTTGTTACTGATTTTCATTCTGGGTTTTACATTTAAAAGCTTTCTGAAGTATATGAAGATATATCATCCTGCAAGGCCATGGTAAAGGAATCTGATAAATCACGCAAAACTACAATTTTGTTTGTTTTGAAATAAAATAAAAACACCTTCCATTGAATATTTTATCCTACATAGAAAATTACTTTCCTATGACAATGGTTATTTATTTTATTAAATTTCCAGGAGGTAGTTAATGTTCAAATTGCAGCGCCCATCAATATGAAAGATGCCGAGATTTATTTACGAAGCGATAATTTTATAATGGACAATGACAAAGTGCTAGCTCAATACCTCTATTAACCACGAATGTGGTGCCCACTAGATAAAGAGTAAGGCTGTAGTATAATAAAAGGGCACACAAACATGAACCATTTATATCACTTCAGAACTCAAGATTTCACTTCAGAGAACGCAACAGCAGTATAATATATACATGAATATGGTATAAATGAATTACGTTTTTATTGGAGCACCTCATTTTCTTTTTCAGTTTTGATTTTCATGGTAAACTATTCCGTCTAAGCCAGATATTCACAAATCCTAGATAACTATATAATCAGTAATAGACCCATTTTCTCTCATGGAAATGAATGATTGGGTGGATTTAGAATTAGATACTAAAGGCTGACAGTGGCAACAGCAGGGAGAGGTAAAAAGAGGCAAGGGGAAAGTAAATGTAGCAAGATCTGGAAAGAATAAGATATCCAGTTGAGTTTACCATGTTATATGTGCTTCATGCAGCTTAAGGAAGGTTAGGAAAGTGATCAGGAAAGAAAAGATACACTAGTCATGCAGAACAGAGGAAAAAGGAGTACGATTCACCAGACTTATGTTCCTCATTCAATTAGACCACTCCAAACTCATCTGGACCAAAACTAAAATATTTCAGGTTTTACTTCAACCAGATTGAAACATCTCTGGAATGGCCAGCCAAACTTTCAAGGTATAGTATGCTAATTCCATGCTCCCAATAGAATACTTTTTGTTGTTGTCATTTTATTTTATGCACACCTCTGGAGTAGACCATGCTGCCCACGTTGTTTCAAGCATTGTGCAAATTGCTGTTGACAGACTCTCCCTTGATATTGTTTTCAAATTTTTTAAAGGACTTTGATATTTATACTATCAGAATCGCACAGTTGAAAGGATTTTGTGATACGAAATTATCAGCAGTTTCTCAGTGTGGGTAAAACTAGTATGTCTTTATCCTTTCAATAAAAATCCCAATGTTCCCATGATGTCAGCAGTGCTAGATAGGCTGATACTGTAGTTGAAAGTCATGTTTATTTATTTATAGTTATATATTTAAATAATGTAGCTTCAGGTAAGAGAAATGACTGCTTTAAGGCTTGACAATCATGAAAGATTATTATGAGAATGTTGTTTTGGCTTATATTTTCTTTTCCTTTTTAATATTTATTTTTGTCAGGATTTAAAATAGATTTTTGTTGCTGCTGGTTTTGCATAATCTTAGGGCAAGATGAAACATTTTTCCCCTTGTTGTCAACATTTCTGAATGACAAAAGGAAAGACTATTATGGATCAAGTTATTTCTGAATGTTTGGCAATAATTCAGATAGTAATAGTTATCAGCAAGTCATTTGGTTTTTTAAAAAAAATAGTTTTGTTGTTATCTAGTGGTAATCAGTATTATTGCACCCCAGATCTGTAACACTATTTGGGATAAAGTTCCCATCATATCACGAGAAGAGGAAAGACAACTTTGCAAGGTAGTCCAGACAACAAGCACACTCAGATGAATTAATCCTACATTATTGTAAAGTTACATTAACAGAATCTTGCAAGACTGAAAGCAAGGTCCTTTTGAAATCCTTCCCATGATTCTCCTCTCTCACCTGGAGACTGAATTGTCGCTCATCAGACCGTTGCCTCGGTTGTGGGCCTTTGTCCTGTTTTCCAAGGTCACCCCCACATACCCTTACAAATTTTAATTTAGTATATTATGACAGCTAACTTCTACCAAATGCTTCTGATTTGATCTTTCTGTGACACCTTTATCCAGAACCCTTCTTCACCTTTCTTCTGACATTAAAATTGAAATGTAAGATGCATGATATTATGATATGCATTATAATTCCAGCATTAGCAAGCTTCTTTCAGGAAACTAGAACTGAGCTTTATGTCTTATAAACAATGAAGGCCTTCATCAATTGTCAGGCTTTAACTTCAGGTTTTGTATGTATATATGTAGCTAAATACATAATGTTTTTGTTGTTTTTAATATCTTCTTATTTTCTTAATGTTTTGGTCAGTGTAGAAGGTTATAAACTACAGAAAGCCTAGTTGTAGTTTTTAAAAAATAATAATAGTGGGCCAAAGTCCAATTCTTTTGCCAGTTAAAATATTAATCATCATAATACAAATTATATTTCAATATAATTCAATTCCTTCAATAATTCTATTTCATAACAAATTATTTAATGAAAGATAATATTATTAATATTTAAATGTAAATCTGTTTGATAGAATCAGGCACTTATTCCTTTCAAAATTTTGTACATCTGAACATTTGAACTCATTTAACATTGAATATTTGTTTCATAGAGAAAAAAAAATGTTTTCCCCTTTTAATTTAATTACAAAAGATTTAAATATGCTCTTGCTTGTAGACAAACCAGCTACTTTTAAAAGTGAAGTAGAAATTGGGATCTAGTTAATTCTATTCACAATAGAGGAAAATATGGAATATTTAGCCCTGAAATTTTAGTAGTGGAATCTCAAACATTTACAAACATTAACATAGTATTTTGGTTCTAAAAGGATTCCTAATAATTAGTTTTTAGACTTACCATATTATTTGACTTGATGAATATAGAACTAAACATATATTATAAATATGTAAACAGATTTTAAAATTGGAATTCTATTTTTTCGGATTGCAAAGAATCTAATATTTTCAAACAATAATAAGTGAAGTACTAATTTTAAATCTGCTATGATAGTTAATATATGAGTTAAGTAAAATGTGAAGTGAATTTATTGAAATAAATCCTGGTAAAATCCAGAAATTAATCACCAGGATCCTTATTGGATAATCTAAACCTGGTGGTTCTTAATTTAATGTTTTCTCTCTCACACACACAGAGAGTCTTTCTGTGTGTCTATGTGGGTAGATGGGTGTGTTTGTGTGTGATTTATTGCTATATATGATATTTTTAATCTCCACATATCAAAATGGCATTTCCTTCCTTTCAGGTGGATCCTTTCTTCCTATTTAAACATAATATTCTTAACCTTTCTCAGTTCTTAAAAGAAAAAAATCAGAATTTATGTTATCTAAATATATATATATATATATTTCAAAATTAAAAATGTTGATCAAACTCTAAACATACTAAAGACATATACTTTATACAAAATAATCCTTAAATTTAAATTTTAAAAAATGAAGAAAGAAAGTTAAACCCCAAAGAAGCAAAGAAAACTAGGAAAATTCTACCATATATATTAGTTATTAATAGCCACAAATTTACTAAAAAAATGTACATTCCTATTTGTATAATCAATCTAGAATATGTTTAAAATACAATAAAATTCCTGCAAAACAGTAGACATTGTCTCATTCTTTAATTATTAGTAACCAAACCTACTTTATTTGAACATGGCATTATGCATTGTGTAAAATTAAGAAACTTCTAAAGGTTTAATGTCCAAAATTATCAGTACAGAAATCAGTAGTCTTACGTTTCTGGACAATCCTGATAGGAAATTGAATCATATCCATATATATATTATATTATATTTTATATATTAAATTATATGCTTATTTCTTTCTTTCATATTGTAACATATATGTATATATCTGAAATAATGAAATATTCAAATAAATGGGGCTATCATTAATAACTACAATGAGAGCACAGATGGTTCAGAAAATTAGACAATATTCAATTATGATTCATATAAAACATGTAGAGATGATCTTGGATAAGAAATGGATTACAAGGTTAAGAAAGTTGAAACAGTAATTCAGTCATGGAAAGTGGAGGACATGAAAAAGAGTATCAAAATAACCATGCCTTATTTCTGCCTGGTATTAGAGAGGGAAGAGAGAAACTCAGGTAGGCTTTCAAGATTCTATTGTTATTATATCCTACAACAATAGAATAGGATTCTTAGAATCCTTGCAATTTCTGTTTCCTGACCTGGCCTACCTAAAAAGGCTGTAATCAATCTTGAAAGCCTTCCAGGAACACTATTTATTGGGCCAAAATACAATAGCAGAACCTTGAAAGCTTGTCCAAGTTATCTCTATCCCATCTTACACTAAGGAAATCAAAGCAGGATTACTTGAAGTTTCTTTCTCACCCTTTCCTCTTTCTCAAGACTGTGTAATGTTTTCAGCAAGTTGGCTCAACTCCATGTTCATTAAAAAAAATAGTTGCTCCACTTTGGAATATTTTCTGTTGGAAATTTGCCAAAACTCCAAATGTGAACATCTTCCAGAACCAAACACTTCTTCTTAGGTGTGCTATGTCAAGGGTATCAGTAACAAATGTCCAAAAAGATTGAAATGGCTTTTATAACAAAGCAATACTGTGGTAGAGCTGTATTGTTAGATCTTACTACACACACTTACTACACACACTTTTTACTACCACAACTTCAAAGCAAAGGAATGGCAGAATTGTGCCACATCATATAAAATAGGACATCCAATCTTCCTGTGCAATCTGGTCATTGGGTGACTGTTAATGGGGTATGAACCAGGCAAAGGTTCTCAATGATGGTCTCTATTTTATGTAATACTACTTACTCGGAATAGTAATAACACATATTCCCTAAATATTTCAAAAACTAACCAAAGCAGTGTCGTCTTGATTGACATTTGATCCTCTGGTTAGTTTAACTGCACGACATCTACAATGTGTTAGATTTTTACTGATGATGTGCATATCCCCATCTGATTTTTAGTAGGACAATAAATATTATATAATATTATTCATCTCTGGATATTGGTGGAACAAAGTTGAGTGGCAATCTCCCCTTTTGGGGCGTGAACACAGCATAATAATGCTTTCTAAGCATCTGGTTCATTGATCCTATACTTAGAGGTTTGAACAGACAGAATTCAGTTTTTGTCCTAGATTATCTCTGGTATAATCTTTTCTTTATAAGAGCATAACCGATGAAAAAAATCCAGCATCTTTATCATTGAACCACAGGGCTATTAGGAGTTGGAGTCAGTCATCACAATATGAAGAGATAGCTTTGTTCTCACTGGGCTTTCCAGACTTGGGGAAATACTGCATTGAACTGTAGCTGCAAAGTCAAGGTTTCTTTAAGTGGAAAAAAACACACACACACAAACAAATAATAATTCCTTCATGCATTCTATCAAAAACTAGGGCAATTCACTATCTTACACTGAACATTTATCAGGAATGTCTTGATTAATTGAAAATCTTTTTCTTCTATGGTTTTGAAAACTGGACGTAAGACTTCAACACACTATTTTATATTACTGTGATGAAGATAGGCCACTGATAAATATCCACATTGTAATTTCATTGTCTTCTTTCTTCCCTAAGCATTCACCTTGCAATTCTCCTCTCTGACCTCCTCTTTTCTCTTAAAGGCAAACATTCTCAGCATGCAGTATGCATTTATATATTCCCAGCTTATATCTCACCATGCATCTTTTGTTTTTGATTTTAATTTCCAATTTGGACCAAATTACCATGATCCCTGTTTAATTTAAAATAGTTGATTTCCTTGAGCTTGTAGTATCAAAATTTATATGGATGGGATATATTTTTTTTATGAAGAGAGAACTATTCAATCTAAGGTTAAATGTGTGTAGTAGTCATTTAAGAGGATTTGAAGAAGAATGATGAATAAGCAAGGACTTGATTGTTTTGGTACAATATGGCAGAGAAAGAATGCAATGAAATGAACCTAGCCATTTATGCTACTTCATATCTTAATATAATAGAAAATAAACATGAAACATTCACATTTTGCCGTATATATGTTTTTGGAAGGTAAAAGATATTTGATCTTTCTTCAGTGAGTCAGAGTGTTATCTTTTCAGTCCTGAACCTGAAAGCTGCTAAAATTCACCCTGCTTCCCTAGAAAACTGATCTCAGAATTTAGACATTGGTATATGATGAAACTGAAAAAGTATGTCTGGGAATTCATGAGGAAGAAATTCCAAGGACACATCTACTGTATTTAGGTTACAGGAAAGTGTGCATTATTTTAATATAGCAGCAATATCGGTAGCATTCTGAATAAAGTATGCAGCAAGATTCAATGGATGATCTTCTCCTATTGTTGATCTGTAAGGCAGGAGAAATAGTCCTAGATATACAACAGAATTGATTATGTATGGACCGGGAAACTGCTCAAGAATAGAGAAAGGAAACGAAGGAAAATCCTTTTGATGTTAGTTGCTGATGTAGTAGAGAAAGGCAGCAGATCAGACAAAGCTGCACAAGGCTGCAACCAGGGGTATTGTAATTATCTTTGAGAATGACCTTGGGAGACAGGCAGAGGTATAACTAAGGCAATAGTTAATAGATAAAAGGTGACTGAGTCTTCAGTAGGAATGCTGGTGGGGCAGACACTCAAAAGAGACCCTCCATTTACAGCTTTTTGGGCCTGTAAAGAAGCTGAGAGAAGGGGAAGAAAAGTACTTTCAAACTTGCAAGGTTTTTCTTAATATAGTTTTACAACAGTACAATTAGTTCATCTGCTCATGTTTCCTGTTTTCCTGGTCTACCTTCTAAGGCTGACAGATAATATTCCTGTAGCAATTGTCTACACATATGCCGATTTGACCCAGGTGGTATTTAATGGAAAAGAAAATAATGTTTTGTTTAATTTTGGGAATGTATCATAGGATATTAATCCAGTTCATCCATTACTATATTAATATATTCTGAATAAGAAGAATTAATCTGTAATAGACTGTTGATACATTCAAAGAATCAGCTTTATATAGTCCAACAAGCAAAAAATTGTATTTAATTGTGGTTCTATAATAACTCTTCTTATTGTCCAATTGGCAGACTTGTAGTTCTTCCAAAATGTTAGTCACTTTAAAAATCTGATAGTATTTTGGTTGTTTGAAATACTTTCTACACAATATAAAAAATATATATGTTGCTTTTTATTGTAAACTATCA
>JANHFK010006344.1:17718-44339 GCA_036250565.1 Sibynophis collaris
CTTAACTTTTGTACTTTCTGTGTTTTAAACTGACTGTGAACCGCCCCGAGTCCTTCCAGGAAAGGGGCGGTATAGAAGTCTAATAAATAATAATAATAATAAAGCGTTGGCAGAATACTTATGATAACATATTTTTTTTTAAAAAAATCTCAGGTAAACAAACTTGCCTGCACTTTTCTTTGTTGTTTGTAACATTTGCAGAATACTCAACATCCTTAATCTTTAATGACATCTGTACCGAGCAATCCTTAAGGAGGAGTAGAAGGGGAGTGCACTTGCATTCTCATTGAGATGTCAATTAGAAGAAAGGGACAAAATATTGCCTAAGGGTGTTGAGTTTCAAATTAGGACACACTGAAGGAGATTATTTCATTCTTCGGGGGGAAAAGAAGAAAGACACAATGCTAAGGAATCCCGAAAGCACCTTCTACAAGGAAGGCTGCCTTTTCGTACCCATTCTCTAGTAAAGAAGAAATGTTCCTGTCATAACATCTTTTGCTCTGACACAAATAAGGTGAGTTGAAATGCAAAGCGAAGGCAAACTTTAAAAAGAAACATTCTTTTTATGAAGAACATCAGCTGTCAAAAAAAACAGTTTTTCAAATCCTGTCAGCTTCCATGTAATTTATACAGGGAAAAAAGTTAGTTTCTGTTATATAAAAATGTATTTCAAACCTATGATCAAAGTGCAGTTTGATTCTTTGCTGAAAATATAGGAGAAACATGACGCCTAAGTAATGTAAGAGAATTTTCCTAATCAAGCTGGCTGGTCTCAGAAAGTGAAACAGTGATCTGACTATTTAGACATTTGGATGGGGAACTCCCACAAAACAACAGATTTGTAATTTACACAAATATTCTTCCAATACTTTGGATGAAGATAATGGCAAATCACTTCCATACAGTGGCAAAAACAGATTATCTGGACATGTCCATCAAGCTTGATTTGGAAGCAACTTTAGTTTCCCAAGCTGGAATTCAGGTTTGGGTAAAACAATGAACACCTGATAGCCACTACTTGTTGCCACCTGATCCCTGTTCATCCACCATAATCCTACAGAATTTAGCATTATTTCCCCAGTTTATTCTATTTTCCTGATCCTTTCTTGAATTATCCTTGGTGATTTTCTTTCTGTGTTTTGCTCAAGTAAGCACAAAAATCTTTATCTGGAATATCTCAATTTCCTAATAAAAATCTTGTTAAACATGGGAAGATATTGTAGCAATCAGTTTTAAACATTATTTTTGTTACTTTGTTGTTTTGGATTATTTTTATTGATTCAAAGTGAAGATTTTAAAATATTAATATAGATCAAAAATACGATCCAATTTCTAAATAAAGCTGGGCAAAATTTGAATTTGTTAGCACTTGGGAGGAGTATTAGATAAAACATTGGTATGGTGCTTTTAAAAATACTGCATCTTTTAGAAGGATCACTCAGCTCTTCTCTGTAGCTTCTATGCTAATATCCATGAATAATTCAAACTGTCTACTGCTAATTTTCTAATAGAATAATAGTATTTAAATATGACATCTTCCCCTACTTGATACAACTTGGCATAAACTGCTAACATAACTATTTTATATTCATATATTTATTAAATACTGTTATTGTATGTGATACTTTATTGATATAACCATTGCTTAACTTTCTAAGGGCTTCAGAATAGACAGTAACATAAATTACAGAAGTCTGCACTTGATCAACAATTGCTTATTTCTTATCTATTTATTTATGTAATTTTTTGTGTCTTGCCAGAGGCTCTGTTTTTGTTTTATTTTGTCAGAAAAAGAGTTAATTTATAAATAAGATGTGCGCATATCTTCCACATTACAAATCTGAATTTATATTTGGTTGAAATATATATCTCACACTATTTTCTAGCAGACAAAGATGTTCACTATTTACAATAGGAAAAAATCACAATGAGGCAGTACAAGAATGACAATATTCCTCATTTCCTTGCCTGAACATGGACAAGCAAAAATGGTTTGTCTTTCTGGATGAAATACATTATACATTATGATTTTCTGTAAGCCATCATTTATGACTCTTCATATTCATATCTCACAAGTTATTTTATTAGCTTTCCATATTGGAAAGCTTTGGCTTTCACAATTCACTCTGAGGAATTCCTTGGAACTTTTCATTGCTAAATACGATACATAACTGTTCATGAAACAAGCTATTGTCCAGATAATGTTCTCAATACTAACAGTTTATTAAGTTACCTACTAGAATAATAATATAGTCAACACTGAAAATTAAATGCACAACCACTTCAGTTTAATATCATTTCATATATTGGAAAGTTTAATATATGCCGTATATAAATATAGGAAACACTACACTTGTTTGCACTATTTTCAATATTTATAATATCACAGATACAACACTGAAGCCTATTTTTCTAGAGCTAGACATTATGAATTTAAATTTAAAGTTATATTATTCAGAGGCAAAAGAAATTCAAAACAAATGCACTTTTAAAATTAGTTTATTTTACTGAGGCACTATTATTAAAGCTATAATAAATCTTCCATCTATCAATTACAGATTGTCCTTTTATTTCAACTGGATTTGGATGTATCTATATCTGTTATATATACAGAGATATAGAAAAAAATATGTATGTATTCATTACTTTTATGTCCCACATTAAATAAAAAGTGGTGTACAGACCACCTTTTCTACATCACCCCTCCCCCCAGCAATCCTATGAGGTTAATTGGACTGCAAGAGTGCTTGATCCAAACTCTTAAGCTACATTTCTAAACCTGAAGTCTGTTTGAGTCTCGACCTCCCATTCTGTCATTTCAATCTCTATTTCCTATTGTAGAGACAAAATTATTTTCCTCAAAATGAGAAATGTGGCTTTTGTTTGCACATATTCTTTTCCCTGAGAAGAAAATAAAAATTCTACTGTCATGGCAACAATATGTATATGTAAGTATGTATACATATACATATACACATACATATGTATGTATACATATATGTGTGTATATTGTACATGGCAAGTTGAGTATATAGGTAAGGTGTAGTTGAGTAAAATATATCATTGTCCTTAAAGTGAAACCAGATTAATTAATTCTCACATTATGAAAAAAACATTGGTTTCAATGCAATAATTTTGCAATTCAGAAATAAATCCATTTATTGCAACTAAATAAATGTATTCAAATAAATGTGCCACTGTATAACTAAAGCTCACTTTTAAGTAGGACTTTACCTTTTTGTGCTGACCAAGAGAAGGACTTATTTGGCTACATTGGAATATGAGAAGGGGCCTCTCCAATTAAGCACAGGTATATAGCAGGAAAATTCAGTCTTGAAAAGATGCTAACTGTAAACAATTTCTCAGTTCATAGCTGGAAAATATTCTGGGTATCCTGTTTCATAGACACTTTTGAAATTAATATTGTCTGTCTTTTACATTCCTTTGAGCTGCATTATATTTTTTAAAAATTCTAATTTATAATTCACAGAAAAATAGAAATTGTACCATTTAAAGTTACTGTACCTTAACGAATGCACCTAAAGTGGTACTGTTTCGGCATGCATGAAAGCACAAAGCTTCAGAACTCCCATGAGCGATTAATCTTCTAACACTAATTAGATATTTGCTAATTAGTGTCTGATGTATGAAAGGAAAAACATTTTGAAGCTGAAAAGGGTCTATAAAGATAGTTGCTGTACTCCAGTACACCTTTTTTCTATGTTATCATATTTCATAAATATGAATAAGATCACATGATACTACTCATTCTATGAAATTATCTTTTTGAACAAAGCCCTTTGTATGAGATAATACGAATGTGTCAATATTTTGCATTTAAAAGCCTTCAGTTGAAGGAAGTGTTTTCTTTCTCCGTTAAAAAGATGTCATATTTCATGAATCACATTTTATGCTGCATTAACAGGTAGCATTTTTCAACTTGGCTCATTGTTGATTCCTTTAAAAAAGAAGCATGCAAAATAATGGAAATAACTATTTTTAATTGCCAACCATCTTACTCAGTTTGTGTTTCTTACAGAAAATATGTAACAGGCAATGACATTTTATTCAGTTACTAAAAGCAACTTTGAAAACAGAATTGGAAATCTGTTTGAAGAATGCACATTTAGTCTGATCTTAGTCTCCTGCTTCATTATGCAAGCTTGCACAGAGTGGAATTCATTTCCATTGAAAGTTACGAAGTTATGGATTTAAATCTACCACAGCAGTGTGGTGTGGATGGATAGGTGGATGTTTTTGGATGTTCCAGTCTAATGGTGAGTGAGCAGGACTAAATTAAACTTACCTAATTCCCTTGCATGCCTAAGGTAGAACTAGAAGCTGGATCTCCCTGGATCCTAACACTAGTCCAGCACCTTAATCACTATATTACTCTGGCTCCCACATAAAGAGGATGTTAAGCAGGACAAATGTCACTCCATATCAGATCACATGTCATTAACCTCCTTGGGCAGCTGAGCCAATTATGCTTTTGCTTGATTATAGCACAGCTAAGGTAACATCATTTTCACCTTGCATTTTGTTTGAGGTTGCCCAGTCTAGGAAAATGGAAACTTCTGCCTACTCTAACCAACATCCATATTCAGTTAAGGTGTCAAACTCGCATCATCACAGCAGCATCACGTGACATATCAGGATCCCCCCCCTTGCTAAACTGTGTGTGGGTGTGGCCAGCATGTGATGCATTTGGCCTGCAGGCTGAAAGTTTGACAGCCCTGATGTTCAGCGTCTAGCTCAAACAAACCACTTCTCCCTCTTTTCCCACACACACTGAAACTCTACATCCAATGATTACACCTGCTGAGAAAAGGGACTGGAGCAAAATGGGAATGTGATGCCTCTCTCACAGTTTGTAGTGGAAATGAATATGAATAAGGTCCTATAAAACATTGACACAGTTTACCCTAATAGCTCAGATATTTGTTTTTAAATAGCAAATCCTCACAGCATATACTGAAAATGGGAAGGAGGAGTTAAGAATCGCCTTCATCTTTCATTGTGGAGTAACAATTAAGAAATGTGTTAGTCAAGCAGTAGTCCTTTCTCACTGGTTTCCTGAAAGGTTAGGGCCCTGTTCAATTCATGGTGTTATTTTCATATTCTTGATGTCCTGGGGTCATCGTAATTGGGGAAAAAAATGACACATGGGACTCAGAACGCTTTGGAGACCCTGTAAAGTAAAAAAAAAAATACTGCTGTGTTGAAATGCCTATGAATATAGGGGTACAATGCAGACTGAGCATTCTCATAAAACATCTGTAATGCTATGGATCATTAGACAAAAGTGTCAGTTGTCTGAAAAGCAAGAATAGAGAATGAAAGAAATGCAGAAATATCTAGCAGGATTTCAGTAATCAATACAAAGGGAAGGCAGGAACATTTTTCAGATTCATGTATTGCCTTAGTCATCTCATTCAACTGCCTTTGGAATGGGCTACAGCCGCCATGAATCTGCGGCTGAGATTTAACTAGACTAAGCACTGAGTACTCTAAAAACGTTTTTTTGTTTACTTTCCTTTCTCTTTTAAGGGATAATATTTTTAGTAGGTGTCCCATAAAAAAGGGCAACCACTAAGCAGCAGAAAAGTTTTAGTTTTCTGTACCTATTTCATGTTATGTAGTGGCTGTCCTGATTAACAATTGCTCTAGATTAATCATCCCAATGGTGGACATCTCCAAGCATCAATTGATCCTTCCTTCCTTCCTTCCTTCCTCCATCCCTCCCTCCTTCCCTTCCTTCCAGAAAGGAACACACACAAAAAAGTGATAGCCACACAGCCAGCAGTGGCCAAAAGAAATTAGGGGACAGAAAGGCAAAGACCTGAAAGAAACACATTGTAGGTTCCTGGTCATTTCTTTAATATGGAACATAGTAAAATATAATTTAAGTATGTTTGGATTTAAAGCATGTGAACATTCCAATTTGTAGCTAGAAATCAGGGACATCATATGTAGACTACAAAAATCTGTTCTGTGACATGCATCAAGGAGTAGTTTTTTGATCTATATTTAGATCTAAGAGCCACAATTAATTACTTTTTGGAGTTTTCATGAATTGACCCTTGGTCCAATTAAATACAATGGGGAATATAGCCCTTTGTTTGTAGATATCTATCTGCAAATTCTTATACACATATTATTTCAACCTTGCCATAGTAAAGTAATGGCAAACATTCTACTCCAGCTCCTAGTGTTTCAGATTCTATTCAAATGCCAGGCAATGTATCCCAATTTAATTCACATTGCTTTCTTATTCCACCCAATCCTCATTTTCAAAGGTCTGCTACTTAAAGTTTGTTTTACATTTCTTGTACATATAGTTGTAGGTGATTTCACTAACATTTTACACTACTGTATGATCTGCATGTTTATCTTCCTCAACATTTTTAGAATATGTTATATTTTACTGTTTCTGTTACTTTGATCCAAATATATATATATATAATATACTGGATGAAAAACAGTACAACTAAAAGAGACTGTTGTACAGTATGTGATATACCTGGGCAAATGCACTAAGGTTAAAATGCCAGTGCTTAAAGGTAGCTTAATATGGATGCATCAGGTATCTTGCATCTGAACTGTGCTACTGAGAATATATGGCAATAAAAATCAATCTTTCAAAAAGGAAACTAATGAGCCTAAGAAATAAGATACATATTAAAATCAAGGCAGAAATGAAAAATGAAGTCCAAACATAAACCCAACAAATTCACCTCACTTTGCACACACTAGAAATACATACACGCACGCACACACGTACACACTCACAGACACGTATGTATGTATGTATGTATGTATATACATATGCATATCCTATATTCTTCCAATAAAAAAGTTTTTTTTTCTTTTACTGTGAATGACATTTGTTTATTAATTTGTCATCAAATAGCATTTGCCTTTAAGAAACTATTTTTGGGAGGGGGGGAATGTTTATTTGTTTTTTAACTCAGAAAAAAATAGATATACCATTAAATTATTTTGTGTTAAATGTATTGTGTTTCATAAAATACACTGAATGTGTTCTGGCTTTTAAGGATGATTCTTACATTTCCTTTGATCAGGAGAGGAAAGTGATGCTTTTTCAGCAAGTAGACCTACTTTAGACTATGAAATCACAGAATACCATCAGGGAAGTGCGGGAGGCAAATGGCGCTCTTCGAACAGAAAGAGCTGGAAAAGACTCAAGAACATTCTTAGGAACACTAAGAGTTCATCCTTTTCTACCTGATTTTAGAAAACACACATAAATATAACTTAAACTTCAATAAAAGTTGAAAGAGATCCATCTCATTAAACACCTGATCAGGAAATGTACTCAGTCTGGAAAATGTAAATAACCTTCCTTCTCATCTTAATATTGCATGAATTTGAAAATTTGATCCTGTATCTTGTTCTTCCATACCAGGATCTCCTGGCCATGTATCTGAATTCTGAACTTTACCTCAGCTTTGCTACTTGATTGTATTTCATATTCACTTGGCTCAGCTAGAGTTAGGACTCTCTCAGCAAGGATGTCTTCTAGTTCCATCTGACCCAGCAGTCAGTTTTTTTTGTTATCTCATAGTTTGAATACTTTCCAGTTAATGGAATTTAGAGTTGAACTAAAAAAACTGGGAACAGGAATTTGGAACTTATTGCTACTCCTATTCCTCTTATCCACCATCCATATTACTACCATCACAACAAAATTGGCCAAAAGGCATTATTTTAAATATATTAAAATAAATATAAATGTTGAGAACATTAAACTTAATCTCCGTAGTAAATGGTTCCTCCACTAACAATTGAAAAATATATTGAATTATAATATCCTCATTCCAATTGACAGAGGTCTTTTCAATTTTCTTAAATCTAGTCTACCAACCAATACCAGACAAATATATTAGCCACCTCTAACATTCCCTTCATTAGTACACCTTCCATGTATTTTAAAAAATACTTTTCTTTAAAAAAATAAATCACCTTATTCAATTTTGTTCTTTCCTGGTTATTTACTTATCGGCACATGAGGATAGCTGCTGGTGTAAAAATAAATGCTGCTAAATATTTTTTTTAACAAAATCCGTGAAAAACATGAACAAGATGAGACAAACAGAAAGTACTTATTCACACCAAAACTTAACCAACCAAGCAAATCAGTGTTGTAATATTAGTTATTACACCTATACAACCTCAGCAGAATTAACTACACCACTGTATGCCCATATGCACACAACGCCTTGCACACAATAATACATAACACAAAACGAGGAGCATGTCTAGCTGAGATTAACTTTCTTTCAGCATTTTTAATGTACATAGTAACATACCAGGAATTAAATGCAAGCATTCTTCTGCCTGTCCATGTGCTTAGCTGCTTCTGTCCTTTTAACACTCCACTCCCAAATCATCCTATCTAATTTAAACCAATAGCAGCAAAGACATATTTGGCCTCAACTGTTATGCTGCCTCAGCTGTTGTTATTTTTTAATCAAAACCCTGCTATATTATTTCTCTTGAAAGCCAAGTTTTGTTTCATGTTTTGAACAAAACAGTGGGATGGTTCATTTGTTTTGGACATCCAGTCAAAATCCTCAAGTAAGTGTTGTTTCATGCTCAGAACTCTAAATGGTTGCTTTGAGGTTAAATAATTTGCATATCTCTTGTTTGTGGTTGTTTTTTCTTCTTCTTATGCAGAAACCAAAGTAAGATAATTGTCATATAGTGATGATGTCAGTGGCTGGAGAGCATGTGTGGAGAATACACTTCCAAAATACAAACATTTTTAGGACTATAACACTGGTTTGAAAGTCACCTTGGTTTGGTGGTTAAGGGCGCCAGACTTGAAACCAGGAGACCATGAATTCTACTTAGGCACAAATCCTGCCCTGTTTTCCCAAAAATAAGACATCCCCTGATAATAAGCCTAATTGGGCTTTTGAGCGCATGACAATAAGGCCAAGCACTTATTTCAGCGTTCAAAAAAATATAAGACAGGGTCTTATTTTTGGGGAAACACGGTACTATGTGCTCGTCAGTGAGTCACTTTCTCTCAGCCTAGGAAACAGGAAATAGCAAACTACTTGGCAAGATTTCAGGAGAAAAAATAGCATCAATTTTAGGAGCCATTGGGCAAAGTTTTACAATAAAGCCAGAATATATTATCAGTCAGTTTTTTGCAACATCACCTGAGCCAGCTACAGTATCTTCCAGTATTTATATTATCCCTAAGAACCATTGCATAAATATATTATTTGAATGATTTAATTTTATTATTGCCCTTAATTAAACCATAATCAATTCATATTCATATATTGGCTTTGAACCTTCTGTGAACTGCAGCTGTGCTAAATAAAAATGTACAAAAGCCACAAACAGAAGATTTGGCTGCATATCTGCAGACAATTAATGGCCATGGTGTATTTTGAAATGAATATCCAATGATATTCCATTGAAAAAGCTTCATTTAAATATTGAGTTCTATTATATTAAACAAGTACCCTTATGTAAATATAGATAGGATAAATGCCAGAAAAGACAGGGAAATCTCAAATGCCTTACTTTGTTGCACATTTTCTTTTTTGGTACCACTACATTGTGATATAAATAATGTTTTCTAAGTTTTTGTCCTGCGTATCTCACTAATTAGAATTTGAAAATCACTGGTGATGTTTAATTATTGAAGTATTTTATCTAAATAGAAGTGGTACAAAGGAATTTGTCAAAAGGCTGGTTTTATACTGTTATCAATGAATGAAACACAACGTATTTTTAGGATGTATTAAAATTACTTAATGAGGCTGGTTTCAACTCTCATTACTGATCCTGAACCTGAAATCCTACATTATGTATGCTTAAGTTCATACAAATATCTTTTTCACAAAATAAATATGAACATTAGCCTTGTGTAAGTTTAAAACATGGCTTTATATTTACATGTTATTTTTTATAATTATGAATGATTTTGTTTATTTTCTGTTTTTCCTATTAAAGGAAGAGAAGTTAAAGGAATGCGGCAAAGAGTCAGCATAAATTGAAAAGCAAACAAGACCATTCAACATTCAATTTAAAAACTGAAAGCAGAAACAGAACCTCACAATCAGTATGATCTTTGAGCCACTTTTTCTCTCCAAACTAATTCACAACACAATAGTAAGGGCCAGAAAACTATCACAAAGGATACTGAATTTTGAATTATTGTACTACGGCCATATCCACAGTAGACTATTGAAATGCCCATCCATGTAGCCCTTACGTAGCTGTTTCTACAGAGAGAATGTAAGTCTAATTTAAATCTCAAGATATTCTTTATGAAAATACAATCCAAAGAAAATAGTATAGCCAAATATACACTCATGCAGCCCTTCTTATAAATGAGATGTCACTTCTCATAAATGAGAAAGCAAGCACAATCCAAGGCAAAACAGTCCCGTTTCCTGTTCTTGAAATACAATTATCAATATGGTTTCCTCTTAGAAGTAAAACCAGCATAAAGTAACAAGCAACAATCATAGGTCCTTATCAACTCTGAAGGGCAATACTTATCTGCTGTATCATGGCTGATGCTGTTGCTATAGTTTAAAAATAGCTTAACACATGAGACAGGATGTCTGGAGCTTGAAGCAGTTTTAGAGGCACTTCTATGTAATTTTAACTGATGTTTTGATCTTAATGGATTTAGATTCATAACATGGACAGCATTAACCTTAACCCTTGGTCACTACAGTCAAGATAAAAAAATAAGAACTAACCTACACCAAACCACACCTATAATTTTCTTTAATATCTTTGATAGTTATACAAGAAAATGTTATCACATGATAAATTATTTCTATCGGCTCCATTCAAGAGTCATCCTAATTCTGTAGAGCAAAATGAAGTTTGTATATTTAAGTAATGTTTAAAAGGAAAACTATGATTTTGATACGATTTTGAGTGTCTTCTGCCTCTTGTTGCTAAAGCATTAGGCTAGATTCCAACAAAAATGTTCAAGTAACTATTTATACTGGTGCAGCATAAAGTGCATGTCATTTTAAAATGTCTTTCTTAAATTGTAATTTGATTTCCATTTTCTTAACCAGTATTGATTTAATAATATTTTTTTATTTTGATAATGAACTGCACAGGGGTGGGTTCTACTTACCTTTATTACTGGTTTGCAACGGAAGCACACACGGGCTTCTACGCATGCGCAGAGCATCCATGATGATGTCCAGGTGGGTGGGAGGAGCCTCCCACAGCATTTACTACAGGTTCCAGGAACCAGACGGAACTGGTAGGAACCCACCACTGGAACTGCACCTTCAGTTCTTTCAGATATACTTGTCAAATGTGACCTTAGTGTAAGAGCCTTTTGGCTCTGTTTGTAAATAATGCTAAACAATAGACTATGTTTACATGCTTGCCTGAGCTTCAAGGAATTTTTCTCTTCCACCATAATTGTACAAAATGTCTGGAACCATTTGTGCTTGTTGTGATAATATATGCAGCACAAAACTGATGTAGTATTTCTGGATGAACCATAATTTAGTATTAATTCAAACACTTCCTATTGAACTAATTAGATAAATAATTAATATTCCTTGTTGAAAGGAATTAATATTCCTTTCTGTTTCTCTAGAAGCAGAAACAGAAAGCATTAGTAACAGTGAAAAAAAGAGAAGGAATTCAATACAGTCACAGAAGTACATGTCAAATTCTAGTCTAGTTAGTACATGAATGCTTAGATTGGCTAAATATCAGTGTAGATTCTGATCATGTCACATCAAAGTAAAACATTCATAATTTCATTTTTTTAACAAAGAAATGCTTGTCTTGATGAATCACAAGCCAAAGTTAAGATTGCCAGGAGAAATATCAACCTCAGATATACAGACAATTCCTCTCTAATGAAAGAAAATGAAGAGGAGCTAAAGAGCCTCTTGTTGAGAATAAAAGAGAAGAGTGCAAAAGTTGGTTTGAAACTCAACATTAAAAAAACTAAAATCATGGTATCCAGTCCCATCATTTCCTGGCAAATAGAAAGAGGGGGGATGGAAGCAGTGACAATGTTATTTTCTTGGGCTTCAAGAAACTGCAACCATGAAATTAAAAGATGCTTGCTCCTTGGGAGGAAAGGTATGGCAACATAGATACATATTAAAAAGCAAAGACAACATCTTGATTGTTCTTTAGAAGGACTGATATTGAAGCAGAAGCTTAAATACTTTGGCCATCAAATGAGAAGAGAGGACTAATTGAAATGGACCCTGATGTTGGAAAGATTGAAGGTGAAAAGAAAAAGTGGATGTCAGAGGATGAGGTGGTGTTATCGAGGCAATGAATGTGAATTTGTGCAAACTCCGGGAAACAGTGGATAACAGCAGATTCTGGTGTGTATGGTTCTTGAGGTTGTGAAGAGTTGAACATGTCTTAGCAATTGAAAAACAACAACAATACAAAAAAAGGTAAATGAATAGGGGAACTTTTCAACTTCTAGATATTTTTAACTGGCCACTATTTAACAAAGTAAGATTTGTGGAATCCTTGGTGATCTCTGAGTTTGATTGTTTGCTTGTAAATGTTTCATTTGTTGGTGCTGTGATGGTGGTGCTGTGATTAACATCAGGCAAACAAACAGGAAACAATAGCATAATCAAGAAACTACTAAGGAGAAGACTGTATCACCATCAACACAGACAGAGCAAGCTACTGTATATAAACCAAGAGCAAAGTGCCATCTCACTTGCATGGATGATGTTACCTAGTTGGGTAATAAAACTTCTGCAAGCAAACAACCAAGCTCAGAAAGCATCATGAACTCTCCAGATCCACTCTGAGCTACAGATATTCTCTTCTATTGAAAGTCTGATTTCACTAAAAAAACATTCATCAAGAGCTTCAATATTTTACCTCCTTTTTTTTCTAAAAGAAGGAAAATATTTGTCACACTAAAATACTGATGTGTGGAAGAATATCTGTGTAACTTAAAATAACTCTTTTGTGAATAGACAGTTTACATTCTATATTTCACTTTCCTTTGACCTTACTGCTTATAGGCATGGTGCAAATAACATATCATTCCCCCACTCAATGAAACATATCACAAAATCATGTTTGATATAAACATTTTCTAAACTTCAATATGCCACAGAACATTTTTTTGTAGAATTAGAATTAAAATATTCTTGTAAAATTCAACAAGTATCATGGACATACCTCCGGCCTTCTTTCCAGATGCAAGTTTGGAGGAGAGGAGGGGGATGAACCAGGTCTTGGGATCTCTGGGGAAGTGAGCACAGGGGTGTGTGGGGACATGGACAAGGAAGTGGAGGGTTTCAGCACGACGGAGCAGCCACAGCTGGAACAACTGGATGGCCAGTAGGCTGAGTCCGAACAGAGGGAGCCAAAGCTGCAGCAGGTTAGTCTGGAGGCTTCAGGTGAAGAATGTGATCAACGAAGATCAGGAGGTGGAGTCTACACCTCCCCCTGATCCAAGGATGTACAAGGCAGAGAGATGACAGGCACAACACTGGTCAGCCAGATTATTCACAAGGAGACAATTTCATCCATTGTGAGGGGCCATACCAGCATTGCCTATTTAATCCCACCAAAGAAATGGGTGTTGGGGGAAACAAGATGAGTAGATTCCTTGCTCTGTGTTTCCTGCTGCTTATGTTTTGCCTTTGAACTTGTGTTAAAATTAGGACCTCTGATTTGTTGCCTCGTGGACTAATTGAAGTCTTTGAAAACTTGCTTTGACAAACACCTTTGTTTTGGCTTCTGCCTTGCTTTGGGAACTGAGACCACCTCAGTTACTGGCTCATTAGAGCTTCTGGTCAAACTTAGAGGGGTGGAGGGGTGGGTTTTTGTTATTCAAGAGCTGCTGAGGACTGTACACTTGGGTTTGGGCAAGTTCAATAAAGATCTTTTAACTTACTGCTGTGTGTGCATGTGTGAGAGGAACAGTACAAGTTAGATATCATCATGTTTCAATTGCAGAATTTAACTTTACCCTTTAATTACTCAATGTTATATACTGTATTGTAGTAAATGTGTCCATGCAGTTGGACTTAGCTTCTGAAAATGAGGTACAAATGTCCACCTTTTCTGTGAAAAAAGAAGGAAATGGTTTGTCACTTTCAGATTTTAATGATGATATGAAATAAGCTGCAAGCCTTTTTCTTTGAAAACTTGCAGAAACAGGTCTACATATGCCTTATTTTATATCCTTCCAATATGTCTTAGACATTAGAACGAAGTAAATATTTTTTAAAACATTAAAAGAAAATATGAGAATGCTAAGAATAAAATAGTTGCTTTCCATGACACGATTTACTAAATTTACTAACTGTTCCATGATCATGTGTCATCTCTGCTTTAACAACTGGTTGACTGGAACACTTTAGGGAAAATGTTGCAGTCACCTCTTTTTGATGAGACTATAGCAATATCCATAGATAGTAGTCCATAGCAAAGAAAACCACCAGCAAAGGCAATCGAAATTCTGCGACAAATCTTATATAGAGGGCAAATTCTGTTGTACTATAACTTAATCTAGACTTTAAGAATGTACAGTCCAAAACTTAGCTTCACTTCAGTTATGGAAACAACTAAAAGGAAAATGACATTCAGTTTGCTTCTTGAACAACAAAAGATTCAGTTAATGTTCTGAAATTTGTTATTCTCCAGAGTAAAAACAACAGAAGTGTTTTGCATCTGAATGCAGTCTCCCCAAATACTAGCATGCATCCTTGTTAAATGACAGGGTTGCCATTCTCCTCCTTTGTTTATTTGTTCTTACAAATGAATAAGAGCTTCCATAAATATAGACAGCAACAGAAGCATTATGGGTAGATTAGTATAGTTTTGTTTAGTCTAAGATGTAGAATCTTTCTGATAACAGTCCATTAATGACACAGATGGTAGGTGTGTGAATGAAAAGGTTTATTCAGACCCTTTAGTGAAAAGAAGCTCATTAACCCATTTAATAGCAAGATAACACAGTGGAATTTTTCTCTAGTAGAATATAAGCACAATGCATCTCTTACCCATTATGAAATGCTGTTCATAACATTTGATAACATACTGTGATCTTGTTTTTCTTGTAAAAGGCTATTTTCCAACATCCATATGGAAGTTTGAATTTAGACTAAGGAATTCAAAGTGCAAATCCTCAGTTAGTCACAATGTCCATTGTCTTAGTATGAATGTAGTTCTCATCTCATCTCATCTTACAGAGTTAAAATAAAATGGATGGAGTCATGGCATGATTTGCTCCTAAAATGAACATTGGAATAAACAGTAAGAAATATTTCCCTCTAATCTTAAAATTCAACCTAATTACTGGATTTTAGAACACAACTTTTTTAAAAATGAAGGCTAAAATAACGCCACTCATTGGTGTACTCATGAACCAGAAAAAACAAAAGACAAAAAAACCCTACTAACAATAAACCTTGAGCAGAAAATATTACTTTGCTTTCCTCATTTACTCAATGTAGCTAAAAACTGCCTGCAGGTTCTTCCCTGACACGGAAAGGTTGCTTAGTATAAAAATAGTATCCTCCCCTTACAACAAACTAAAACAGGGGCCCACTGACACATGCTAAAGTGCATTGCTCACTCTTGCATCAACCTGGTTGAAGTTTTGTCAAAATATGTGTAATGAAATGGGAAGGGATACTCTTTCAAACTTGGCTCCTTTCCATGTACTTTCCCAAAGAAATGTTTAAGTGTCAGAAATACATATCTCATGCTCATTATTAAATGCTAAATACCACAGTGTTTTGAGCTGCCTTGTGGCCATTGTAAAGAAAACAGGTGTTCTGATAGATTATAAAGTGTAAGTCAGATGATGTGTAGAGCAGAATTTTAATGAAGCTGCTAGCATAGAAGTCTGACTAGCCTTTTTTTAACATGATGCTAAACACACTGAAAGTAGTCTTTAAGGAAGACAAATAGCAGTTAAAACAAGTCGGAATCCTCATTGATACATACTAAATGGCGTAATATAAGAAGTCATTAAAGTAATTACTGAGGAAAAATACTGACATGGATTATGGCATGAAAACCACAGACATAAATTACATTTTTATGGACCAGGTTGAAGGACACGAAGGAAAATATTAGAGTAGAAAGTTAGTAGAAGAGAATAAAAAACAAAAACCTATGATTCCTAAAGCTGTAGATGGTGCTCAGTCTATTACTTCCATGTTTATAATTATCCTGTGTAATATTTTATTTTATTGTTCTTCTTTTTAAAAGTTTAAGTCACCAAGAGTCATTTCAAGTTGGTTGGCTTCTACCATAAAATATAAATACATAAATAAAATAATATCTTAATTTCCATTGTATATTGCAATAAACTCACAAGTAATTTTAACAGCAACCAGACATAAACTGTGATAATAGGTTAAAATGATGTAGCTCTATGCTAAGAATGTAAGAATTTACTTTCCACAAGGAAGCAGATACAAAATTTTAAAGCTAGGTACCACTTAGATAAATATGTGAAATCTAACTACAATCTAAATTTGTGTGCTTAGATTAATGTGTGAGATTCATTTACAGTTTGCAATTAACTTTTTAATGCACAAAATTGCATGTGGAGTCTAATTACTACAGCAATTAATTTTTGAAATGTTCATATTTTGTGCACTTGTGTAGATCTTGGAAATAATGTTACACCAGAACATTAACAAAGCAGAATTAGTCTTTAATGAATTGAGAATTATTAAACTGTGGGCTGCAATCCCATATACATTTATCTGGAATCTATTAACTCCTGATGTCAATAGGATTTTGTTTTAAAAAAAAATATGATTTCTATACTAAAAGGTTGTTGAAAGTCTACATTTCTGAACCTGGTAACACTTAAGAGGTTAATTAAATTTATAATTTTATAGATTTATCCATTATAAATCCTTCTTCAAATCCATCTTAAAAATTTATTCTATGATAGCATCCATAACTCCTCCTTTCCAGACTGAAATTTAATGACTGTTGATATGATTACTAACTGCACATTTCATGAAAGGTTATTGTATTCTTATGAAGCATACAAGAATAATATCAACAATATGGTCCTATAAATATGTACTTGATTCACTTGATTTGCTTCTTGCATTTTACTTCCTACACAGTCAAAGACATATGTTGTTTATTTTTAAAACTTAAAATCTATAGAAAAAAAACTTCAAGTTAGATGATAGTCGCATGTTTTGAAAATCAGCATGTATTTTTGCTCCTGGACATGACTCAAATACCCTTTCCAGGAACAAAGACCACTCACCACTATTCTGAAGTTCTATATTTGATAGAGGGATAGACTGATATAGTAGAAAGCCCTTGTGGCTTCCTTTTTGCCTTTCAGCTTGGTAGCTAGCCACAAATCCCAAGTATGTGATTTTTAAAAAAAGATTATTGATTGTATGAATTGCATAGGGATTTCTTTTGCCTGAGGTCTCAATGGCCTGTGCATACAAACACAAAACTGGTTTGTGAATCAGGTAGGACAGGGCCAGTTGCCCCTGTAAGACAAGTTGGTAGATGCACTGTGTATTACAGGAAAAATCTACACTTATCATTTGATGAGCCATCTTTTAAAATGGAAATAACACTCTTGTTTAGATCTAGTTCAAGGCCTAGAGATTCTGAATATCTATAATATAATGTCACCTTGGTATATGGGAGAAATGTGTATTTCTCTCCAACAAAAAAGAAACCTGGATCATGGAGGTAGAGATATTGGATAGGTCCAAATCTAACCAATAGTCCTGAGTCTGAAGATTTTGTTCAACATTTGGCATAACAGAAGAAAAACTCATTTTTGTGAGAAGACTGCAGAGAGAGCATTCTGTATTCTTCACTCTGAGAATACACGTGTAATGAAATAGGACAAAGAACAAATTTGTAGTCAATATATCAGAGGAATATTCAATACATACGTCACACCCTGGTTAATTTTTGCCTTCTGAAATAATTCTCTAAACATTTTTCAAAAACTGCTGTATATTAAACATAAAAAGTAATTAAATCCAAGGAACGTTAACGCATGAACCATTGAAACTGCATGATTTTCTCTAAGAATGATCATAGATCATGAAATAAATTTAACTGGTAGAAAACATTCCTAGCCCCTCCCTATTGTCATGCCCACACTCTGAAACTAAATCTGCTTTTTCTATTGGCGCACAAAACATTCTTGAATCTGCATTAATCCTCAATTTAGCTACTTGTATTAACAGTATTAACTATTACTTTCCCCCCCTGAAGAAATACAGAGGCAAAGCTGCACATTGAGATTAACACTATAGGCCAATATTATATTATTTCAGCACCAATAAAATTCAGGGAAGACCCCCTCATATAAACTCACTTCCCAAGATACAGATCCTGTCCTAACTCCCAGAAATTCTTTACAGCCTTCTGAGTTGCTCAGAAAAAATCGAATTTATCAGATGGGAGAGGAGATAAGTTAAAACTTCCATTCAGATTTGCTAATAAAAATTGGAAAACAGTAAATTTTCGCATATCAGGCTCAATTCAATTCTCTTTCAGTGTAGAGAAAAACTGCTATATAATATGGATTTCACTTTTCTCTCACAACCCTACTTCTGATAACTGATAATCCCACACTGGGAGTGTCCAAGAAAACTTAAAACACAGAAATGTTACTTTTGACTTATCTATATAATTTTCAACAATATAATGCTTTACTGATACAATTAATATGTGAATGCATGGCCCAGTCTTAATTTGAAGCTTTTTTGTTGTACACTGTTCTGCAAAACCTCTAAATACTCTTAGAAGCAACTATTACTATTTATTTCATGTTTATACTATCCTATTCAATTCAAAATAAAATCTGAATCATCTAAATGTGCTATATCTTAGGGATCCTGCCCCCAGATTAATACTTTGCTTATTTTCAAATAAAAATAGTAATGTGTTATTATATGGGACTCCATATAATTTAGTTTGCAAAATAATTGATGAAAATTTTGCGTGTTCTATCTGTCTATCCTGTCTTTAAGTTTTAGTTGACTCCATTTTAAACATTCACCATTTAAATTATATTAACATATCACAAAATATAAGTAAGTCTTCTATTTAAAATTATTTGGATAAGAAATGTTTTTAAAATTGCTGCTGCAGGTAAATATAAATTTTGAATTCAAACGAAAATTATTTGATGGAAGTTGAAAAATCTTTCTTTTGGCACTTTACTAAGTATTTAATTATTGTGAGGCATTTGTCACCTCACTGTATGTGTAACTCTACATTGCAATACGAACCATTTTGCAGGTTTTTAAAAAACATTATTAGATTTATGTCCTTTGATTATACTAAATAGCTTTATGGAACAGCTATCTTCCAAGATACTGATGAAATTTGATTTGGGGACAAAAATAACATATCAACAACAGAAAATAATATTTCTACCTGTGATCCACATATTTTTCTAGCTATAAAAAAGCAAAGTTATTCCAAAAACATGAATGTGGACAGAAACAGAGAAAAAAAGGTACATTAACATTACATTTTGAGTGACAGGCAGGTTCTTTGAACTCCCATGAAGCCCATTTAGTCATGTAAAAATGTAACCATTTCAGGATGCTTAATATTTCAGATTATTACTGTTGTTTTATAAAATGCCCTTAGGACCATAGAAGAAACACTCATATGTCTACTTTATAGGTGTAGTTAATATGTTATATAACTTTGTTTATAAGCATCACTAATCACTTACTTACATAGAGCAGGTAGGAGACTGAGCTTATTTGCCAAAGAAATGTCAGTAAATGAAATTTAAATGACTGCATTTTCTAATGGAGAATAATAAGCCCTTATAATTATTTCATGAAAGCTATTACTCTCTTGTGGCACATATCTAAAAGTTGGAGACCAAATGTTGTAATGCTGTTAAAATATCAAAAGCAAAAGTGATTAACTTTTAAAAAAATATTCAAACATTTAAAGTTAGTTCTTTAATTAAATTTATATCATCAGTTAATATCAGTACACAGTAAACCTCAGTGTAGTAGCTGGCTAATAAACATTTCCATAGAAGAAATACAGACAGATAGATAGACAAACACATACACATAGATACAGATATACAGATATACTGATATTTATTTATTTATTAGGTTTAAATTTATATGCAGAGACAATAGCAAAAGCTATTTAACAATGAATAGACCAACTGAATAAGTAATGGAGCCTTGTTATTAAATATTTGGTATTTAAATAAGATTGGATGACCAGTTATTTGAGATCCAGGATTCCTACATTAGGAAGGAGGATGGACTACATCATGTCCATTGTGAATTCTCTACATTCTGTTTCTTTAGAATGCTACTTCATAAGTCACCATGTATGTATAAATGTATGAGTTCTGTATTTCATTATATTTATACATACAAAGTTCATGACAAGCAGTGGAATAGACAATTTGCTCATTAGCAAGAAAAACCAAGTCTTCAATTCTTGAGTAAGTGGAGCCATACATTTATATTTCCAATGTTGCAATATCAATCTTGTAACTATACAAGATAAGGGAAGGGAAAATCCATTTACACCCAACCATAACTAAAATTAATTGCTGTTTGGTACGATTTGGATATAAAACTTAAAGTGGCAAAACGTTGAAATGTAAAAATTTAAATGTAAACATAGTTATGGGATTTTATATTATCTGACGATGATACAATAACAATTTAAATTTGCTAGTTAAAATATTGCTGACAAGTTACACATTTACCCTACATGTTTGTATATGTTCTGCATATGTAAGAAGGAGGTGTAGAATTTACTTCTGCACATGAAAATCTTTTATATTATAGGGAGAATCTCTTCCAAATCATATCACATTGTTATTTAAGGATACACAGTTTCTAGCAAAGAAAAGTTTAAAGTTACATGATTTAATAAGCAACATTTATTGTACAGTCAAATGTGGATTAGTTTCCTTTCTAATAACACATATTTCTAAAATTAAGTTAAAAGTAAACAATTGCAGAAACAGAGATCTCACTAATATATAATAAGTTCAATACAATCTTTAAAAAGATATTTTTAAAAAGCATATATAAAATTTTATATGCTTATAGTTTTCTTTCTCCTTATACCATGCACAATCTTTGGGATTAACCTCACATCATTATTATTGATTTAAAACCTGTGCTGCAAGCAATACCTCACAAGTATAGACTTTAAAATAAAAGGAAGGATTATCAAAATAGAAAATGGAAATAAAATTATAAAAATCAAACTCAAAACACAGTTGCCTATTTCTTTCCAAATTAAAATTAATTAATTTATTTATTCTAGTCAATATCACATTTTTCCAAAATCAATAGTATTGAATAATTTTTCAAGGTTTATGTTATCCAGGCTAGAGGAACATGCTGTACAATGCTGAACTGAGATGATAGTGCACAGTTAAGATGATAATTTGACACAGTAAATATTCCTCAGTGGCATTTTTCATTAACGGGCCAAACATGGATATGCTTGCCAGTTGCAAGATCTAAGATATGTTTAGTGGATAACAGATGTTCTCTGTAAGGTATTAATCCTTTTAGTTGCTTCTGATTTGATTACAGCCAAAAAGCCTTTCACAATTATAAATTATAAATGGATCATAGTAATCTTAAACCTGACAGTAGAGAAACTATAATCTTCATTTCTCATTACCATTTTAAAGATATAGTCCTTATAATTTTAGATTATACACTAGTTTATAGTGTAATGGGGTTTTCTTCTTGCATAACATTTTACTTCTTTCCTTTTTATTGTTTCATACTATTCCTGTGTTTGTTAGAAAAGCTCACCTTTAATCCTTAAGTGAACATTAACCTTACAGATATTGTTTTAACTATTCATTAATTAAATGACCCATGGTGTCAAAATTTATGATGCTGGAACCAGTCTTCGAATGCATCACAACCTTGTAGTCAAGTGTGTGTCTGTTACTACTACAAAGCCACAAAGGTTTTGCCACGAGTGCTTTCATTGCTGTTCCATGTCTGTTTGAATACATTTTTTCCTTATAACAAAACAAAAGAAATCGTGCCTCAAAAAAAAAAAATCAATGACAGGCTCTCCTTCTTATTTATGTCACATTTTCACATTGAGCATTGTGGTTAGAGCAGCATTAAGAATGAGTTGAGTGTTTAATGGGGTAGCAACAATAGTTGATGTCAATTGGAAATAAAAAGGAGAAGAATGAATTTATATTACCCTAGGAGTCGGTCAAAACATAGCTCCACCTCGCTTTGACAGGAAAAGACCTATAATAGTGTGATAGACAGACAAGACATAAAATATAGAAGAACGTCTTTCTCTGACTTGGAAGGATTTATGGGATTATTTGGGGGGGGGAGGAGGAGGAATATATATATATATACATGCACACTATTACAATCAGTATCCATTCCCCTGTATATATTTGTAACTGCGGTCATAATAATATGATTTCTTTAATTAGTGACCCCTTTTCTTAATGACCGAGTTGATAGTCCCAATTGTGCTCACAGATGCGGACTACTTGTACACATGTACAGAACAGAGGGAGATCAGCAGCTCAAAAATTTGAAAATAAATAAATAAATAAGCAAACTTGGGATGCTGCTATTAACAAGATTAGCACAATGGATTAGCTGATCTTTAGTTTCACCATTGCTATTGAATAATTGCCCAAATGTTTGCATAGCTAACCTTAATACACTTCTGGACAACATGATGAAAATGCTCACAATGCTATTTAAATACAAAATAAAGATCTTTTAGCTGAAATTATCTGACTTTTCCAAACAATTATTGTATTTTAACTTGGCAAAATGTGAATTATCAATGTTCTGGAATTAGGCCCCATCTTAGTCTGGCTTTATCATTTTTATTAATTCATCAGTTGATGACACTTAAAGTTCTGGAAAAAAATATAATTGGTACAGGGTAGTTTAATATTTATCATTTCCATTTTTATCATGATGGTTTGAAACTTTCAGCAATGAAAACAGGACTATGGGTTTGATGTTTGCTGAACATAGTGACAGGAAAAATAAATGACAATTTTCTAAGATTTACTTGGAAAAAGAACTTTGTATGTTACTTTTCTAACTGTTGCCTCTCTCTTGTAGAACTAGAAAACATAGTATTTAGGAGAATGGATTTAAATTCTGCAGAAGGCAAGACTTATGCATTGCAAACTTCCCAACCATACCTCTTTCATTAAATATTGCTTTCAGCATTATACCCAATTATAGAAGTTGCCTTATGAATACTAGAAATAATGAGAATGGAGGCAGATCAGTTATGTGTTTTGGATACCTTTTATTTTATGTTGATCACCATTCATATTTCATCTCAAATCCCACAAGCTTAAAACAGTAAAGTAATTGTATTGAAATTAGATCTGCTTCAAACTATATCCATTCACATCATATATGCCTTTCTAAATTGGGAAATAAAGTGTGCTGCTCATGTGTTTGGTTTAAAAGTGCAATGAGCATATGCTGAGGCTATTTATGTTCCATCCTAATCAAGATTAGTTGAGAGCTAAGAGGAGGAAAGGCTAGGAAACAGAATTACAAACGCCATTTGTAAGCTTATCTTAATTAATGTATCTTCTGCCCAGTGCTTGAAAATTACTTCCTCTTTTGCATTAAAACCATGTGTAGGACTTTTGGCAGGAAATACTCAAAGTTTTAGGTAACACTGAATGCTTGAAGGCGAAAAATGTGTAAGTTAATAACAGGAATTTTAAAAAATTAAAAAGTTAATAACATGAGTAAGAGAACACAACCATAAAACAAACGAAAGACAGCAAATAAACTAAAGTTGCCACACCTTACTTACAAGCAGTATTTAGTACTGCAAACATTGCATACACATACACATACACACACACACACACACACACACACACACACACACACACAAATTAGCCATTATCTATCTACTGTACGATGAAGGCCTTTTCCTCATGTTTCCAACCAATGTGATCCTGAGCTTTTCCCCCCAATTGGGCCTGCAATATTTGCTGATGTTGTCAATCCATCTTGTCTTAAGTCTCTTTGGTGGATGCTTTTCATCACGTGGAATCCATTCTATGACTGCCTTGGTTCACCTGCCATCAGTTCTGCTTGCTATGTGACAGTCCATTTCCATTTCAATTATTTTAGTCTCTTGATGATATTGTATACTTTTGCTTGTTTTGTAATCCAGGGGTCCCCAACAACTCAGAATCTTGTGCATGAAATAAACTTGTACTCCTTTTGAACTTAATTCTGGTCCTGGTTTCTTGCACCTGACATTGCCTTGCCCTAAACATCTTGCCCTCAGAGATGACGCTTGCCCTCACTATTCTGGCCTCCCAGGAACATGAAGACTTCTGCTGCCAATGCCCTTGGAGATCTAAGAATCACATACAACCTTGAGGGCACTCCCTCTGCTTTTTTAACTCTGCTTTCACTCTGTTTTTAATTCAGTTTTTTAACTGTGATTTTTATATGGTGCTATAGGTTTTATTTGTACACTGCCCAGAATGGCACAGATAATGATATGGATAGTGTATACATATTGATCAATAAAATAAATAAATTATTATACACAGTGCAATAGAGATGAGTATATACTTTTAAAAAACAAGTTTGGAGCATAAAAGGGATGATGCCATATGATTTATTACAAATAAGAAAGACCATGATCTGTGGTAAGCACAAATCAACTGAATAAAATTATAATGGTTTGCACATTTTTAAAATTTAGAGAACAGCTTGAGAAAATGGGAAATCTTTAGGAAAATGGATAGGGCTTCTTAAATTCTTGCTTTTTGGATAGTGAATCTTGAAGATACACTGTCTGAAAAATCCCATGACTGATATAATCAAAGTTTTTAAGAGCATTAAAGTTTAATAAATTATTATTGTTGGTCACACAGTCATCCAGATTTTTATCCATCTATCAAGTAGTTCTGCCTTTTGCAATTGACTGAGGCTGATTTTGTCAATGGTGATGGTATTCAAATGATGCTCCAGATGTTTTGGAATTACACCCAAGGCACCTATTGTTATAGGTATTCTTTGCCACACACATTTTGTCACATTCATACTACTTCTATGTGCAGGTTTTTGAATTTTGTAATTCAATTTTTGTATCCAGATTTTTTTTGTATTTTTAAAATCAACAATTGAATTGTTGAGCCTGGAATATTATGTGACAGGTGCTTGCTTGTTTGAATTCTAAAATTTGAGAGCATTTTAGCATCTTTGCTTTCTATTGCTTTGTCTGCGTTGCGCTTCCATCAATTGTTGCTTGCAGACAAGTGGTATTCCTTGCAGACACTCTAATGCACCATTGTTGCTACTTTATCATGCTATTGTTTGTAGTCAGTATGTGAGCTTCTTGCAGCAGCTAACTAGTGGTTCAATCTTTCTTCAGCTTATTTACAGAGGTGACATTTGCTGTCTTTTCAAATTCCGGCTTTGAATATACAGTATTTGTTCTTAAAACTTCATCTTGTGCAGCCAGAATTAGTCCCTGTCTCTTTCTTCAACTTTCCTGCTTTTAGCTATTGCCAGTTCTTATTATTTACTTGATATACTTAAAAAACACCCACCATGGTTTTGTATGTCTCCTTTGCACTTTCTTGTAGGCCAGGTTGGTCTCTCCAATACTCTGCAAGCATTGCTGATATACTAACTTGCTTTAGTGTGTATTCTTTACTGTCCTTCAAATATTTTTCCAAGCCCTTTTTCTTCTTCAACTGTGGTGCACTTGAAGGATTCCACTCCTACCTATTTTCTTTGATAAGTAGAGTCTGCCAGTGTCATTATATTCATGAAAGGAATGATTAATTTTCATTAATTTTCTGGTCTTCCTATCCAGGGCCTTTAATTTTACTTGAGTCCAAACTAGTATTCCAGCAGTGACTAGAATTTTTCCTTCACTGAATTTAGACTCTAAGATCTCCTTGACTCTTATGATGTATTCACTACTGAGCTTCTTCTTGACTCCAATTTGTTTGATGTTTTCAACTTGTAAAATGCCCAGATATTTGATCTTCTTCTTGGGGTTCTTTCCATAGGGCATCTGTATTCTTTCAGTTTTCATAATTTCTCCCATTGATGGTGAAGGTGGCACATATGTCCAGTCCAAACTCTATTGCAATATCTTGGCTATATAGGGACAGTCTTGAGCAGTATTTCTATTGCAGATGGTGGGTTTTTTCCCTATAGTTTCAAATTGTTCATGTAAAGGATATAGAGCAGTCCAGAAAATATTTTTGATGTTTGATAGTCATAGCCTGAGTTACTCAGTATTGTTGACAAAGGAATCAGTTCAATGACAAACAGTAGTAGTGAAAGTGAGTCTCCTTGGAAGATTCCTCTGTTGATGCTAACCTCTCTCAGTCTATCACCATTGATCAGCAATTGAGTCTTCCATTGTGCCACTGATCTTTGCACAGAGCTTTTAATGTATCTACAGTAGTGGACAAAATTGTGAAAACCTTTTGGAAAAAGTGTATTTTCTAAAAGTAGCTAATAACACCACTATTTTTTTTGAGTAGTACCATAAAATTATATATCAATGGAAAGATAATTTAATCAAGAATGTAATGCAATAACTTT
>JANHFK010006344.1:58398-71567 GCA_036250565.1 Sibynophis collaris
ATATACTTGTAGTCCTAGCATTAAATTGACATTCTTTCTAGCCAAACTAGCCAAAAGGGAGTGCTAGCCCTGTTTTTAAATATGTATAATACCCTTTCAATTCCAGCTACCAACTGTAAAGAAAGAATTAATAGTTAAAAAGGATTTAGGAAACAATTGTATAAATGTCTGGTCTGTCTATAGCTGGACCATAAATGTATATAGACCATCCACAATTAACAATCAAAAACCAGTATGCATCAGTGTCCAAAATGTCCTGATTAGTTATAACATTTAAAGATTTCTGAATTAATTTTGCATCTGGCCATTTTTTTATTTTTAAATTTTTAAAATTACATTTCTACCATGCTAATTGTATGACTTCTTGTATAACATCAAATAATCATTCTAATATATTGTACGTAGTGTAAAATAATGTGTTATTAAAACCATTAATACTACAATGGAGTCATTTATGAATAAAAAAGACAAATTTCTATCATGTGACCCCATTACTTAAAAGAAATAGTCCAGGAGACTATTTCACCTGCTTTCATAATGCTAACAGAGTGATGGCAAAACCACAGCTTGGGGAATCTGTTCCATGATAATGGCACCATCATATAGAATCGCTTCCTATACATAGAAACACTTCCTATAGTTCTTCTGCTATATTGCTAATTCAATATTAAAAGCAATGCTTTCAGAATGTTCATACCAGACACGCTATTTCTAGTTGAAGAAGGTGGTCATGAAGTTATCATAGCACCAAACCATACAGAACATCCTAGGTCAAAACCAGAACTTTAAATTATTCCTGGAAGAAATTTAAAACCTATTATTAACCAGTGCATCTTATAGGCTCACAAGGCATTCTTGCCAAGTTGCCTAGGTCCTATGAGCACATTTGCAGTCTATACAAGCAGCACCATATAGAGTGCATTGCAGAAGTCCTATTAAGAATCTGAGTCTCTGTTGCAAGGTCAGGTCACAAATGCTGCACCAGCCAAAGCTGTGTAACGGATTTCCTCGCCTCAGTTTTCAAAGCCCATAGCAATATCACTATTTTATTTTTTGATATTAAAAGAACAGCATCATTCTACATCAGGATCACTGAGTTACATGACACATATAGAGGAGAACTTCATTATCTTGGAGAGTTCCTTGAACATGCCAAGAACCCATGCTGATGTACTTAGGAGAAGTTTATTGCACTGGCACATAATTTACAGTTTTAAAATAAACATTAATAAAACTGTTCATGTATATATTATGAACGGTGTTAACTTGTTCAATACAAATATTTTGAACTGGCTTAAAAATAAAATCCATTAAAATGGATCTGCTAAAATCCATTTGAAATGATTTTCAGCTTCCTATTGAATAAATTAAGCCGCAAAAAATCAGTAGAGCTGTGCAACAGTCCAACTGAATGAGAAAAAGACACTGTGCAATGGAGAGAGGCAGAAATGGAGCACTTGTTTGCAGATCCTTAAAACAAACATATATTTTACTACATGATCAGTAGTGGGTTCCTACCAGTTCTGTATGGTTCTTAGAACCAGAAGTAATGGTGGCGGGAGGCTCTGCCCACCCGCCTGGATGTCATCCCTGATGCTCTGCGCATGCGCAGAAACACCAAGCGTGATGCAAAGTGAGCGCCGGGGATGTGCGCTGCCATTGCGAACCTGTAATGAAGGTAAGTAGAACCCACTCTTGTACATGATCCTGGAAAAACATGCACGCACTGTAAATAATTTTTAATTTTTAATACACGTGCTATATATGAATCACCTTCTCCTTCTAACAGTTTAAGTATTCATTCCATAGGTCCCCAAATGTATGATTTCTAGAAAACCCTTTATTTACAAGGCTCAATAACTGTTTTGGTTGCATAGAGAGGGAATGCAAACTGACTAACATTTTTATAAAGTGCCATTCTTGTTTAACAGAGTAGTAGGAATGAAAATCATAGCTCTTATGGGAGCCTTGTTAAATTAAGCTGGTCACCTGTGTATTTTTTTTTAAAAATAGCATTGATATTAGTTTGAATATTTAAGGTTTCTTAGTAAGTTAGTAACAATATGATAACAATATGGCAATAACTTGGTAGTTCCTGTTTGTGAATTGTTTATAATTGTTGCCAGACAATTTTCAACAAATGCATAAGTAAGGCTGATGTAGTTTTCACTTTGCTACAGAAATGGACAAGAATCATTCCCGTCAACCTCTCAGATCTAACACTATAGGGAAGGCTGATACCCTCAGTGGATTTTTTCCATTCAACAACAATTAGAAATTCTCCATGTGCTGTTTCTAATCCCTAGCAGAAAATAAGGTAGGTGGCAGTTTATTCATAGTCTAAACATGTTGTGGAGGTTTCCTAATAGAAAATGCCCTTATTCTTGAGTATGTTACCAACATAGCAATAACAATAGCACTTAGATTTATACAGCCCACTCTAAGCAGTTTACAGAGTCAGCATATTGCCCCCAAACAATCTAATTCCTCGTTTTACCAACCTTGGAAGGATGGAGGGCTGAGTCAACCTTTAGCGGGTCAGAATCAAACTGCTGGCAGTTGGCAGTATTGGCTTGCAGTAGTGCATTCTAATCACTGTGCCACCATGCAGACCAATGTATCTTTTTTTCTTTCATAAAATCCATGCTTCAGATTGGTTATCAGATCTATGTACAACAAAGGCACCCAATCCCACAAAATATATCTGCTGTTCACTCTGGCCAAGTTCAAAAGAGATCTGAAAAACTAGCTTTTTCCCAGGGTTGCAATGAGTGGCTGTCCTGTGTGTTTGATTGTCCATCTAATGGTTTCTTTTCTTATGGATTGAGTATTTTTTTATCTTGTTTTAATTGTATTGTATGATGTTTTTATTTTACACTGCTAAAGAGTCATTGTAAAGTTGGATGGCCTTATACATTTGTAAAAGGAATAAAAATAAATAAATTACACATAGTCATTAGTCTTATGCAATAGGGCTAAATTTGATACAGGAGCTAGGGTGGGGGTCTAAGCCCTTTTTACTAGCATTCCCATATGCCCAATTGCCTATTAAATCATTATGTGCTTGGTGGTAAATTTCCATAAAAGTATTCAGCTTCTTCTTTCAATAAACCTTTCTTACCAAAGTCCTAGTCACAAGTGGTCTGTAGCTGCATATTCTTGTATATGTAAAGAATTAGAGCACAAGGAATTCATGCCAATAGGTAAATACCTCCAAATTCTCATATCATTGTATAGCTCAGGTAGCCAAAGCAACTTCTAGTGTGACTTTGACATAAGTGCATTGAAAATTGTCCATTTTCCTAAGATCTCCTGGATGCTTGGGGAAGTTTATTTTCCTTTTTTTTTTTTTTAGACCTCTTCTTTCCCATTACCTTACCCTGCAACTTTCTGGAGTATTTCAAAAGTAAACTCGGATCATAAACCTAGTCATCTTTGCTGTTCCTTGAAAAATGTTGACTTTTTCCTAGACAAGATATGTGTTGTTGTTGTTGTTGCTAGCAGCAAACCTGCTACTCAGTTGTTAGCTGTTTAATAATCTTTTGATTTCGCTGGCATATATAATCAGCATTCACAAAATTCTTGCTAATAACCTTGGCTTCAGCTATTGGGAAAAGGATTTGGCTGCTTGGTGCAAAGATACGATCCCCTCACTGCTGTCAGTGGGAATATACAACAGTGCAGAGGAACGGCTGACCCAAATTGCAGGGCTGCTTTCATCCTAGTCCAACAGCTCAGATTTTTGGCAAAAGGATAAGCACAATACAGCATGTGTTTGAAAAACCTGAGATGAAGAGTAATGCATTTGTTTCTCTTTTTGTACTCTACAAGTTGTCATAACTCAGGGTTTGTTGCTGAACGATCCTATTAGATTTCTAGAACATTGCCTGTTCTCAGCAGTTTAAGGCTGTCAGTGGAAGGAAGACTGTCGCTGAATCTGCTTCAACCTGCTTTGGAAGAATGGGAGACAAACAAACTTCCATTACAAACCTGGCAGGAAGTTAAGATCTGAGGCCCATATATATGATATATAAGGAGCCTTATATAGTTTAATCTATTTCTTCAGAACTAGTTTTTTGTCCACAGTCCAGGGGTGAAATCTACTTACCTTCCCTACCGGTTCGGAATTGCGTGTGCCATCGTCACATCTGATTTTTGACCCTCTGTGCATGCTCAGTAGGCTTTGCACATGTGCAGAGGGTTAAAAATCAGGAAGTAATGACGTCTGGGCAGGTGGGTGGAGCCTCATGCTGCCACTGCTACCAGTTCACCGAACCACCTGCCATTGCCGCTACCAGCATGCGCAAGCCAGACAGAACTGGTAGAATTTCACCACTGCCGCAGTCCCAAATTGCATCTTGTTTTCTCCTGCTTTCAACTATTGTTTACTCTCATTTTCTTTTTGGAATCTATTATTTAATTGACGGTAGATACCTTGAGTACTCATGTTTAAATTATGAAAATAAAAATAAATGAGTAAATGAGTAAAATAAGTAGATAGTTGGGTATCTGGAGTTGCTTGGAAGATATGCATTCTCCTAAATCAGCTTACTTATAATCTTTGGCATGCTAATATTTCTATTCTGCTTTTCCTTCTAGCTACAGTTTCTAACCATCGCAGGAAAAAATGGAATGATGATCTAAAGTAATAACTATATTAAACCAACTAAATATTGAGTGCTCGGTATTAAAAAAAATTACTGAAAATAAAGCTGATGTTTGTTAAAACTCTATCTTTCATTTTATAACATACAAAAGTGCCATTACTGTATTGTATTCAGAGATACCGCTGTATGGATAATATGTTTTATATCTTTGTACTAACCTGCATTTTAAAAATCAACTAAGATCAGTTATATTCTTCTATTCACACAACCTCTTAGACAACAAAAAACATTGATAATAGTTCTAACACATATTCACCACTGCTGGAATGCTAGCAGAAGCATCTGGCAAGTGGCATGAACAGTGATTTCTTTCTGTTCATAGTTGTTTTTTCCTGCTTCTTTCCATTCCCCATCTTAGATTTTGGCAAACAATTCATTTCCTCCATGGAGTGCATGCAAGAGCAATGGTGTGTGTGAGAGACTGTTTGAGTATGTTTGAGTGTATCCTTTAGTAAACAGTACCCCCTCTGGAATGATTGCGTGATATGCAACTTAGTGGTTGCAATGAAGTTGATCTAAGCCAGGAAAATGTTAACACATTAAGATAAATCAGAGGATGTGTTACCATATGTGTTACCATTCCAGTTTAACCTTCTGGCATTGACCAACCTCTTATTTCAGGTAATGAATATGAAGGAGAACAGAATAGACAAAAAGAAGCTAGTTTGGAAAACAGGCAAAACAGAATAAGCTTAGAAGCATGTAAAAAAATTCAACTCTGACAAAGTAGGTGAGAAGTAGAAAGGCAGAGAAGGAATTCTTTGGGAACTCACCAGAGCTCTATGCCCTCTGCTAATAGAAAGACTTACCTTTGCAGTACCTGTTAAGCTGGTATTTTAGTTCCTGCAACTTGGGGGTGCAAAAAAATACCTGTGGATGGAACCCAGGCTGATGTTGGTAGAGTTAGGGTTTGAAGAAACTCAGAGAATCAGATTGGAATTCTGAACCAGAAGACAGTCAAAGAACCTATCACAGAGATAGTTTATTTGAATATGCTTTGCATTTTTCAATGGCATTATAAGGAAACTGCATACTCTATTGATGAGAGACAGAATGTTTTTGGAGATGAATTCACTGAGTTGGAAAAAAATATGGTGATAAAAATGACTAATTCGATTATTTATTTATTATTAAAATTATTTATTAAATTTGTATGATTCGTTTATATAAATCCATTGTTGCAGCAACATCATGGTTACGCTGCTTACATATTTGTAAGTTGTCTCTTAATGATTGAGAAAGCTGTTAAAAGTTTACAGAGGTAGGATATTTCTTATTAGATGGCCCTCACAGGAGAAAAAGTTTCCTTTAGAACTCCTCATTGATGCCAAGTGGCTTTGGGCCAGTCACTCTTTCCCTCTCAACCCAACCCATCTCACCAGGTTGTTGTTGTGGAAAAAGTAGGAGAAGGAAGGAATATTACCCTGACTTATTTATAAAAATAATAAAGGAGGCAAATAAATAAATAAAGTATGTTTAAAATAAATTCTGTAAGAGCAAAATAAGATATTTTGGGGAAACTTTTTTTTTGGGGGTGGGGGGAAATTAGCTCTCAAACCTAAGAACAGCTTGTGTGTTATAGCAAAATATGTATACATATATTCAGTCATAGAAGTTAATTCTGTTGGTTGTGTATTGCAGACCACATAAAGAAAAGCAGGTTGAATGCTCTTGTTTTTCCCGAGTCATGTATTTTTATATAGCCATTTATGTTCCATATCCTGATATTTATGTTTTGCCGAAAAATACATGTTCTGCTATTTAACTTTGGGACAGAGCTACACCAATTTTATTCTATGTGAATATGTTGACTTCAGCAGAGTTACAGCAGCATGAAACTTGCACAACAGAGGAATAAATCAGCCCCCAAGATAAGCAGTGTGGCTGCTTTACTGTGTAATTGGCTATAAGATTGCATTAGTGTACCTGGGGTGCATCTTTCATAGAAAGACTGGGGAAAAAAAATAATGGAGCTTCTACTAGCTTTTATTACTTTTTAAACTTTTTTTTTCTCCCTTAACACAAAGCTAATCTGCTACTAAAGAAGCTGTAACTTTCAACAGTTGTTTTAAAAAAATCGTGCAACTGCATGAAATATATGTTGGAGATTTTCACATCACTTATTGCTTCATAAAGTATTAAATTTGGAAAACATGTTGAGATACAAATTCATTAACTGACGTATCTGTGATTATTTGTTATGTAAAGACTATAAGAATTATAACTTCCCAGGAAGCTTGAAAAACAGTAACAACTATCCAGGGTATGTTTTAGAATTGTTTTACAAAGTAGAACTATCTATTATGTAATTTTGTAATATCAGAAAATCCTGTTAATAATATTATGCTGTAACGTTATGTTTACTTACTTAATAGCAATCCAATCGATATCAAAATAACCTACTTCTAAATGAAGAAAAATTTGATTGCTCTGTTAGCGTTCCTTTTTTAAAATGAGCTTTGGTGTCTGATTAGTTTGCTCATTTTTATATTCATTTTGGATAATTATATGACATTCTTCATAATTTTTGTCCAAAAGTGAATTACAGTACATTTTAAAAAGTATAAATGAAATACATTAGGCATAATAAATGTATCCAATGAAAGTCAAAGCTATACAAAAATGTACCTGAAAATGAAGCTGGGAAAAAATGCTGATAACACAATATGTCTAATATGTAAGGTCTTTAAAAGCCTGAGAGAATAAAAATGATTTAACCTACTTCCTAAAAGATAATAAAAGCAGTTATTTGGGGGGGAGGGTCTTTTGGGATCATGTACCAGGATGGAAATAGTCCTCACACTACCTGTCTAATCATTGGAGACTGAGGCAATCAAAAAACATCCCAGAAGAAGATCTTAACTCTTCGATTCTGTTGTAACAAAACTTAAAAGACTTGAAAGTATAAAATCATACCTTAAACTGGATTCAAAAGTGAATTATTAGGCACTGAAGATCTTCACAGGCAATTAAAACTCCAAACCACTAATGGTAGAGATAGGAATAGTACTTAGACTAATATACAGCTTCACAGTATTAACTCGCAAAGCATTCCTGACCTGCTCTTAAATTACCATAGGCAGGGAGATGGGGAATTGAGCCTTGCAGCTGCATCAAGGAACTTGCACTTCAGTCAAAACAAAGCGCATTCCAGCTAGCAAACATCAAGGCCATCTCCATGGATATCCACAGTGGCTGTAGGGAGTGACTTCTACAACCCGCAAAATTGCTTCATTGGGGAATGTGACTGATGACACATCTTGGGGGGGGGAGAAATAGGGCCAGAACCAAAGCATGAATTAAGTGAGGTCAGAGTTGGCTTTACTTGGTCCGTGCCAACATGATACTCCTAATAAATAACTGGATTTCTTTTGAAGCTTGGTTTGAAGCTCATGATTTAATTAGGGCATCTGTTGGAACCCTGACACACAGTGCTTTACAGCTCTCTCAAAGCAGTTTACAGAGTCAGCATATTGCCCTCAATAATCTGGGTCCTCATTTTACTGACCTCAGAAGGATGGAAGGCTGATTGAACCTTGAGCCTGGTGAGATTCGAACTGCTAAATTGCAGGCAGCCGGCAGTTAGCAGAAGTAGTCTGCAGTATTGCATTCTAACCACTGTACCACCTCAGCTTTTAATACTGTATATAAATTAATCCATAGATTATTTTCTAGTAATGAACATGAATACAGGAGTAAAACTAATGCTTTTTCATAAATCTGAAATAGTTGATGCGTTAGATGTATCTGTTGTCTACTAGTTTTCAGCTATAACTTCTAAAAATAGAATAAAAATGAAAATTTCTATGATAGTGATTTTACTTGTTTCAATTAGTAAGGTTTAGACTCTATTCATTATTTGTGAAAAGAATGGCATGGCTGAAGTCCAAATTTAGGGTGAAAAAAGTTGCACATCACTGAAATAGAAGCTTTCTTATTTAAAATAAAGTGCTTGGTCACTATGGAAATTAGGTGATGATATCATAATATTCTGGCACCAGTGAGCTGATTCAATTTGCTATATGAATGCTGAGTAAGCAAGATGCATCTTTACTACACTCTATATCTATAATTTTAAAATTCTAACAGATTCGCTATAGCCCAGAGAAAAAGAAAATATAAACTCAGAGAGAGCAGTTTTATACATTTTATGCATTTTATTGAATATGCCTTCAGAAAGTGTGAAATTGTTGACTGAATTGACTCCAAGGGACAAAGAAAAACAAACTAAAAAGTGGTATGAGACCAAACAAATGATTATTTTCTTCCATTATCTGGATTGGAATAATTATTTCTATGAATGAGGACACTTTTTTTTCCAGCTGATAAAGATTAAACAGTAGAAAAAGTTATGAGTATTTAGATACCTAAATTTGTTAATTATTCACATTTCAATCCTAAATCTGAGCCAGGGGTGGGTTCTACTTACTGTCACTACCGGCTCACAACGGGAGCATGTGTGTGTGTGTGTGCACTCACTTTGCTCACATGCAGTGCTTCTGTGCATGTGCAGAATGTCCATGATGACATCTAGGTGGGTGGGTGGAGCCTCCCACCACCATTACTACCGGTTCTAAGAACCGGACAGAACCGGTAGGTACCCATTACTGATCTGAGTTATACATTGAAGATACTGTAAATGTTCCTCTTTCTTGTCTCCATCTCTCCCACCCAAACCATGTATTATCAACTATTTTATAAAAAAGATGGCAAAAAAAAAAAATCCTATCAGAAAACCAAACAAACTTTTTTTTTATCTTATTGTGTGTCAAATTATTGAATATTTTCAACTGGATAACTAGACATTTGGAAATACAATACTAAATAACAGTGTTTTGCCAATGCAATTATTTGTGAGTTTAGATACTTAGAAAATATTTATTAAATAAGACTCTGAATTCACTTTAGTGTCAGTTCCACACCTATTGTAAAGAATAATATTGGCTCAAATGGAGAATGTCACAATTATGACTTTAGCAAATTGGAAATGGAGATAAACAATAAAGCAACAGAAGAAGTCTAAATAAGGGATTAACCAAAGACCTATGTGAATAACAAATACCACTATTTTTAAAGGAATCTTGATGTCATTTCCAACAACTTTTTGCAATTAAATAATTTTACTCCTATATATTTCATAATGGTGGCCTGGCTCACATTTCATTTACTGAACAGACATCATTAGAGGGAGCAGCTCAGAAAGGTTATTAGTGCTCCATCTGAACTCTGGAAATGTCAAGCCAAATGGGGAATGGGGAATAGTTATATGAAACCTATTCCAGTTACCATATATTAAGGAAAAGTTACAATGCAGTTTTCAAGTGGAAAAAAGTCAGAGGTACATTTATGAACAGCTAGTGTGTGTATATATATATATATATACTATAATGTATTTCAATCTTCATTAAAATATATAGATACTAATTTTTTTTTTATTCAGTATCCAGGCAGAATATATACCCTCAGACTCTGGTGAGGCCCAAAATAACATGATTTGCAACCATTGCATAATAAACTGTAAGGGGAAAAAAAGAGTTTAGGACCAGGGAAGTTGGACACCATTCACTGATATTTTACAATGAAATCAGTAGAATTGTCCTGGTGTGAAAATTTCCTTGCACCATAGCTTTATCAAATCCTCATTAGCAAAAGTCAACTATACAGAACCATAGTTCACAGTTCAACTGTCTCCCATATCTGTCTGTCAGAATTCAGGAAGAAGAGAGGCAGAGAAATAGCAAGAGAAAAATTCAATAAATTTGCCATTCATTTGTGGTTTGAGTTGATTTTTAAAATATAAACATGACAAACAAATACTTAAAACTTATATCCTTTTCCTTCCATTCTCCCTGCCTCCTATGCTTACTTGGTTTTCTTAGCTAATTAGAAATCTGTGCATTCCACATATGCACCAATATCCTCTTTGATGCATGCGATTTTTGTGCCAACACCTAACTGCTAAAAGCTGCAAGACAGGAATTGGAAGTAGTATGGTATGCGGGTCACATGCAGTCCTTTCTCTAATTTAAGACATATTTCTAACAGAGGGAGGGGATGGAGAGAGAGAAAGAGAAAGAGAGAGGGGAGGAGCAGGAGGAAGAGGATGAGAAGGAGAGCTGTTATAAAACAAAACAACAAATATCCCCATCTGTTGTCAGTCTTGTAAATGTCAAGTGTAAAGTCTATCTATCTTTTTCCTTTTCAAAGTGATCTGACAAACAGATAGGCATTTTTTAAAAAGGCTTGGAGTACCTGCCATCTAAGGCATATGCTTTTCAAGATAGGGTATACAGAACCAGAATAGATAGGCAGTTTTATTTCATGGTCTGTGGGAAATGATGTGGATAAATAGAGGGACCAGACAAGCTGAGGATCATTGATGAATATATAGCTGGAAAGGGATTGGCAGGAATGGGCCAATTCTGGATAAGGAATCAAAGCAATGCTGGAGAGGAAAGCCCTAGAAAAATGAATGGAATAATGCATATTCTGGAAGGGAAATGTATTTTTTTACTATTATTATTTTCTTTCCACCAGTTTGGTTAGTTCAAGTTTTTTTTTGCCAGGGAAATAAAGCAGAAGGAGAAATAAAACAAGAAGAATTAGATGAAGAAAAATCTGTGTACATTTGAAACTTCAAGGCATTTTTAAAGGGAGTTTGATAAATACATGTAGGATATTTTTGGTTGGGTTACTTTTACGTCGAAGTATTCAGAGGTAAACTCAGTTAGAATAGCAATAGGACATTGTTTTCAATGTACAGTAGTAATAAGCTGCACTTCAATTAGCATCTCATTTCCCTTTGTGTGTCTATATTGGTTCCAATCCTTACCCAGTTTCCCACAACATGTATTTTTAAACTATGACCACAAAAAAGGCTGAAAGATGATTAGTAGCTTTGATGTTTCAAAAATAAACTTTCTAAAAAATCTTAATGTTCATAATGCTTATTTTTTGCTTAAATAAGTTCAGACTATGCTGCAGTACCAACTCTATCCTGTTAGTTAAGCAAGAACTATATGAGTGGATCTCCTCGGGACTAGTCTCCATTTCTCATGATCTATAAGTTTCTTATTGTTCAACTTGATCAGGAAATATTCCACCTCCACTCTTAGAAACATTAGAAACTTCTGTCCTTTTCCCCTTCTGCTTCTGGACTTGGCTTGTCTGTAAAGACTATGTCAGTCAATTTTGGAATGCCAGCTAAAATTAATGCTTCTGAACAACTGTCAATATCTAGGGGGAAAAATGATTTTAAGCAATGCTATCTCATTCAGTAATTATATTTGGATAATAAAAAGTTTCTTTAAGAAAATATCAATACCAGTTATGTATTTCAGATCTGCAGCACTGATTTATGTGTTTATGATCACTGTTTACTTCATTTTGTGAAGTTGTCTTTTAGCGGTTTATTAAAGCTTCATTACAGCATTACATTGCCTGAATGTCAATTTTAGTTGCAGTCCAAGCCCTGCCTACTCTATTTAGTAATTACCAACATAAATAATATCGAACTGGAGTGAATTTGGGTCTTGAAGATCAATAGAAAATTCTGGCACTTTGTCATTGTTGCCAAAAGGAATGTTTATTAATATAAACTTCATTGAATTAAAATAAACATAGGTATATTACAGTTATATTACACTGGCTGCTAAATCAGTGCTTCCATGAAGCAGTATTACGCCATATGCTTTATTAAAAAATGTAAGAAAAAACACACAAAAAATAAAAAAATAAAAACACATTTGATGCATGATGCATAATGGCTAAGTATCTGCCATTATACAAATTATTATACCGTGAAGCTTATGCTACCTGTGTACCAAGAACCCAAAACTCCATTATTCGAATACCCACAATTCAATATTTAAGTTCAAATAATATATTTTTGGCCTTAAGATTAGGAAGTATATTATCTCTATTTCCAATAATTTTTTTAACTTAAACTCTCTCCCTCCTCAGATAAAATAAACAATGCAGACAGGATTTTAGTAGAAGCATTAATGAAATGAAATTACCTCTTCCCTAACATGATTGTTTCAGTTATAATTCAAGATTCTATGGTTAACTTTCACCAAGAAGGAACTTTTGACAATTTCAAGTTTCTCATATTAGTTTCTCAAATTATTATTGTAATTTTTGCTCAAGTTAACAGTGTATACCAAATACTATTGATGTTATCATTTCTAAAAGGGAAAGGAAAAGTTGTTTGTTTGCTTCTGTATCACAGAGCTTATACATATTGGCATAGCTTCACATACCTAATTGAGACATTCCAAAGATCAAAAGTCTTTATAGCAATAGCATCAGTGGTGGGTTGCTACTGGTTCTCATTTGGCATTGGTTTGGCCCCGCCCCTGAACCGGTCCTCACCTCCCGGGCAGCAGAGCACATGTGCCCTGCAGCCTGCCTGCTTGAACTGCCTTTCCATGCGGTGCCTGCCGGCCCTTTGCTGCTGCCTTCTCAAAGGTAAGTCTTCAGGCACTCCGCTGAGCCGCGCGA
>JANHFK010006345.1:3509-18607 GCA_036250565.1 Sibynophis collaris
CACCCAGTCACATGGCCACGCCCACCAAGCCACGCCCACAGAACCGGTAGCAAAAAAATTTAGATTTCACCCCTGCTCTGCGCATGTGCAGAAGGTCAAAAATCAGACATGACGATAGCACATACACACTTCCGAACCGGTAGGGAAGGTAAGTAGATTTCACCCCTGGGCTGAAGGTATATAATTTAGTTATTTCAACTATGGAAATGGAATTAAAATGGTCAATAGTTGGGCTGATTTTTATTTCAGGATGATTACGTTTTGGAAGTTCGCCACTTTCAGTGCCCCAAATGGCCAAATCCAGACGCCCCAATCAGCAGTACCTTTGAGCTTATCAATATAATCAAGGAAGAGGCCTTAACAAGAGATGGCCCAACCATCATTCATGATGAGTATGTATATTCACTGAGTTAATTTTTATAAAGATTGGAGAAAATATAAGAAATATAAAATCTTGTGAACTTTCATAAATATTCTTCTGTATCCAATTTTATACTGAACGTTAATACAAATAGAGTGGTTTTTAATTTTTTTTATTGTTCCATGATTTACAAAGGTACGATATTAGAGATACTTTTGCCAGTTTGTATTAAGCCGTGACTAATTTTCATCTAGTTTGTAGTCATTTTGCTGAGCTTGCCATGTTAAAATTTGTTTCAAAATTAGCCCAGTTATTGATTTGAGCATTTTGTCAGATTTTTAAAAAAATCAAACTTGCTTTTAACACTGCAAGGTTATCTCTTTGGTAAATCCCTTCTAGTGTTTGTTATATTCACTGAATTTTATTTTCATGTTTTAAGGTATAAGTCCAGCTTTTAATTGCATTCTGAGGAAATGTAGCAGAAAATACATTTTTCCATATGTGCATCCATCCTTATCATCCCTTGTTTTATTCTTTTGAGAATAAATACTTGACCAAAATTCAGGAGAAATTCAAGAAAAATTAAAGTTGACATAGAGACATGAAGTTTCCGTTTAGCCTGATAAGACATACCCTGGATCTCTTATAGGGAATAAAATTATTGTTTGGTTTTGCAGGTATGGAGCAGTGGCAGCTGGAACATTATGTGCTCTGACTACCCTGTCTCAGCAACTGGAGAATGAAAATGCTGTTGATGTTTTCCAGGTGGCAAAAATGATCAATCTGATGAGGCCTGGAGTATTTACAGACATTGTAAGTTTGGGAAAGATAGTTGTGGTTTACAAAGAAATCATTCAACAAAAAATAAAAACCTGCATAGATTTTGTGCACAGTCCTAAATTCTTGTCATATTGGTTCAACAATATTATTTTTTTTAAATTATGTTCTGTTTGCTCTTCAGAGTCATTTTATGTGAGATGGGTGGCTGGACAAATATGATACATAAATGTTTTTCTCCTGCTTTTCTTATGGGATTTCTCCATGTGCTGTTGTCTAGTCATATGCACAGCTGAGCTGTGAAATCGTGCTCTTTTTCCACTAATGGGTCCAAGAGTCGTTTTGCAGAGTAAGATGAGCAGCAAATAAATTTAATAGTACATAAATGTAATTATTATTACTTAAATATAATTATTTAGGCATAATTTATTCTCCCATAATTTATTCTAAAGATTCTTCTTCTTATCTACTGATAGAAGTTTCGTTTTTATAAGATCATTGGATTCTATCCTAAGAGCCATTCTTCAGCAGTATGCATAACCTTAGGGACTCTGTAGGGCAGAAGTATCTAACTTGATTTCATTGAGGGCCGCATCAAGGTTGTGTTTGGCCTCAGGGGGCCGGGCGAGCATGGCCAGGGTGGGCAGGGCCAGCTCAACATCAATTGTCTTGGGGACCCCTGTGGTGGCCCAAGAGCTCTGCCAGCAAAAATGTAGCTCAGGAGAGCCTTGTGCTCTGTTTTCACTGGCAGAGGGTTACAGGAGGCCCTCCCGATCTTTTTGCCATTTTTATTGTCAGAGGCACCGCGGGCCGGTCCTTCTGTTCCCAGGGCAGTCCCGTGGGCCAGATCTAAGAACCCCGTGGGCCAGATCCGGCCCGCAGGCCTTGAGATTGACACCCCTGCTATAGGATGAACATGCCTTCTCCTTCATATTATCCCACAGAGGCTTTTTATTGGAGACTTCATGCATGCAAGAAAGCAGTCTTGTTCGATGGCAAGACAAGATCATTTATACATGCCCTAATTAATGATTGAAAGTGAATGGAAACACACTGAAGAACATTGTGATGCGTTACAATATAGTTTTGCAGAAATTATTTTAAAAAGTGAAAGACAAACTGTTGCACCATTTTGGGAAGTGAGCATTATACCATAATGTAAAGCGTACTGAGCTGTGTGAAGAGTAAAAAAAAACAAAAAACCTGTCATTCCAACTGAAATCTTAACAGGCAAAACTGAATTACCTGGAAAATCCAATCTGGACGTAAAATAAAACATAGCAGCATGGACACTTCTACTGGCCCCTCGGGTAGCACATGTGATACTGCTGTCACACAAGCTGCAATGATTGCCTGTTTGTTTATGGGTCCCAATTCAGATGGTCATTGCAGGTAGTCCTCGACTTACAATAGTTCATTTAGTGACTGTTTGAAGTTATACCAGCACTGTTTTTCATACTTATAACCATTGCAGTTTTCCCATGGTCACATGATCAAAATTTAAACGCTTGGCAACTAACTCATATTTATGATGGTTGCAGTGTCCCGGGGTGTGTGTGTGTGTCACACAATCCCCTTTTGCGATCTTCTGACAAGCACAGTCAATGGAAAAGCCAGATTCACTTAACAACCATGTTACTAACTTAACTTAACATGCAGTGGCAGGCCCAATGCAAAAGCCTCAGAGTCTTCTTTCGTTGGGGGCGTTACTTGGAACCCTGACATGCAGTGATTCAATTTAACAACTGCCGCAAGAAAGGTCTTAAACTGAGTGAAATTCACTTAACTGTTTCACTTAGCAACAGAAATTTTGGGCTCAATTGTGGTCATTAAGTCAAGCACTACCTGTACCTTTAAAGACCTTAACAGGAAGGGCACAGGGTATCCGAGCAGCCGTCTCACCCGGACATGAGTAGCCCACTCATTTTAGTGGCCTATTTTGGATCCCGTCTGCCAAATCATGTTGGTTGTTGGGGTCCAGGAGAATTTCTGCTGTGGACCCCACCCTCTAAAATATTCTCCCATTGGAAGTGAGGATTGCCCCCACATTCCTGGCCTTCCAGAAGAGCCTGGAAACTTTGTTCTGCTACCTGGCCTGGAGCCCCAATGGGGCATGTACTTTGGGGGTAGCTGTCAGAGTAGAGAAGATCACCACCCCCAAGTTGCCCATTGTCTTGGTTTTTAGCTTTAATTCTTCCAATTCTGTCTTCTATGACCTTTTTATTTTATTATATTATAATACAGAGTTGCTGTATCAATAAGGTCTGGCATAAAAATTTAATAAATAAATAGAACATTCTGCTTGCTTAAATCTCAGGTAGTTTTAACACCTTTTGATCTTTTTGTTTCAGGACCAGTACCAATTTCTTTACAAAGCAATGCTAAGCCTGATCAGCACTAAAGAAAATGGAAATGGCCCCATGGCAATGGACAAAAATGGTGTTGTTATGGCCAGTGAAGAATCAGATCCTGCAGAAAGTATGGAATCTCTTGTCTAAAAGGAATACTTAAAGGCACTTAATTTGTGGAATTTCTGAAGACTGAACTTTTTGAGGCCTTTTTTGCCAGACTCTAGGTTATACAATAACCCAATTACTTTTTTACACTGATAAAAAGTTTTGATATTTATTTTTGCCATTTTACGTCTTAATGGTATCCTACTGAGCATTTGCACCTCTGTTTATTTCACACAGTGAAACACAATTTTATCTAGTTTGCACTATATGATCAGTGTTAACTGCCTATAGAGATATAATGCAAAAGAAAACAAACAAATCCTGATGACATTCCATGACAACAGACACACTACTTATTAGTTGAAATACCATGATGTTTAATTAATTCTCATAAGCCTTGGCTTTACAATCTTGGATGCTAGGCCAGAGAAATATTTTTGATTCACATTAAAAAATGCTGTACCCTTGACATATTCCAATATTCATTGTTTAATTTGCATACTGTTATAGTTCTTTTGTTTTCCAGTAACATGGATGAGTAGTGTTCTTCATTTTCTCTCAAACTAGTGATCGCTAGATAAATTTTGGAAAGCTACTGAAATTCAGTTTAACAGCTGCTCTGCATTGTCTGGAATTCCTCTTTTGACTTCATAAAGTTCAATGAAGTGTTTTCTATGAAACACATAAAATTATATTCCCAAAATGCAAAGCAACTCAGATTTGTGATTCAATTTCAGATCTCGAATTTATACTTTCATTAGTTCCCAGGTGTTTTTAATCATATTCTCATTTCAAGAAAATATTTTGATCATATTTCCACTACGGACAATTTAATTACAGTGCAACTATGTTCAATCAGATCATTTTATTCCAAAAGTATTTAGCAATATTTCCAATTCATATACGATTCACATTTACATGTATAGTTCCTTAAGTTTCTGGAACAGAACCACTGTCTTTACAGTATGTTATATGATGGAGAAAAGAATTTCTTAATTTCATAGCTGTTAGATGCCGTTTTTACAGGTGTGTAATTTTCATACTCTAGTGCTAAAACGTACTGATCCATATTACTGGTGAAGCGATCTAATAAAAAAACTACCTATAAGATTACACTCTTCCTCTTTTTTTAACACAATTGATTAGTATGTACTTCCCAATTTCATAATTTCATTTTTCGATACTATACATAATATTCTACCAAATAATCCTATATGTCTACTCAAAATTAAATTACACTGAATCAATGTATATAGGATTACAACTGTAATATGTTTCACTCCCTTTGGAAAAAAAAACAACCTACTCATTATCTTTTAACATTTAATTTTTTGTTCCAAATTAACTTTAAAAAGTTGTGCTTTCCAAATCATTTGTGAAGCTCAGTTGAATATATGGTCCCCCTGACATGGCTTTTATGAGACAAATTCATGGAGAATTAATGGGCTACTCAGTATGAAGGCTACATATTATCTCCAGTATCAGAGGCAACAGGCTTCTCAGTTTCAGTTACTGGGGGAAATGATGGGGACAATACAATTTTTGCTTATATTCTGCTTCCGGGTGTGACATTGGTACTGGTGGAAGAGATAGCTTTTGATCTTCATCAGTACTGCTTTTCCTATGTTTTTTACATTGGACAAATGAGAAATGAACTAGCTTCTAGTGAAATACAATCTTTTTATATAAGCTGAAGATGTAGAGTAACTCAGTAGATATGACAGCATTAGTTTTCATAGCTAAAGAAAGCCTCCTTTGCACTTTTGATTGCTACTCCAAGAACTCCTCAAGCATCAGAGAACAGACAAGTAGATGTTTTCAGGAAAGCCATTAGATGGAATTCTGGATTAGCTCAATCAAAAAGCAGTTTGTTTTGTTCTCTGAATGAATGAGGTTTATTTATCTCTGTTTCCAGTTCAAACTAGATAAAATAATGTGCCAGCATATGAAAGTAACAAGGTATGAAAATGGCGGACGGTAACAAACCAAAGTGAAGTTGCCTCATCTAAATGTTCCCTCTTGAGCTATCATGGTAGAAGTGGCTGCACTTATGAAAAGGAATCCAGAATTAGTCAAAACAAAAATTTACTGTAATTGGTAAAAGTAGATAAAAACTGGACTGTACGCAAGAAATGGGTTGTCAGATATTCCTCCATTTAAGGCAGGAGTTCCTAGCCCATAGAAGGAATCACAGAATCAGTTATAACTTAGCATTTTTCTAGGTGTTTGGCTGGCATATAGTTATTATTTTTCCTATTGTATGAATTCCAATTCTAAAATGGTATATTCCAAACATTTATTAACTCAGTAAGAACAAGATCATTCTATATCCTATACCTTCATTTCTTCCTTAACAAAACTTACTTTGAATAGTTCCTCTAAAGCATACTGAAAATTCTGTAATTTTCATGTTCCAAAACATAGTCAGTCTAGTATTAATTGCATTAAACAGCTCCAACCATTGCTACAAAAATTATAACATAGGATCTATTATGCAATAGTGGGGTCTTCTATGCAGTCCTTGCTCTTCTTCTTATACATGTTTGCAGAATAAAACTACTACTTTCTTTGAAAAATGTTAGTTAATGTAAATAAATATAATTAGAATATTAACTATTCAAAATAAAATGCACACATTCTTAGCAGATATAGATGCCCACCCCTCATTGATAAAATAGTTTTGCGACCTTATATCCATTGAAAGCAGACAATCCCCTTTTTAAAGATTCCTAATTATGAACAAATCAGTTTTACTTCAACCACCACCATTTTTAAAACATTTCACAACTAAATCTCAAGGAACTGGATGACCTTAATTCTTAATTAAGTTGTGGCTACTGTCATAGATACACACACACACACACACTAATATTCTCTCCACCAATCAAATCTAAATACTATATGTCTAAAAACAAAACTATTTCTTAAAATATATTGTCCTTAAATGTATTTTAAAAATGGGAAGATTTAATAAAGCAAGGAAAATATCCAACAAAGTGACATTATGGCATGTAAGTGCAATCATAAAAATAAATGACAGGCACTGCTGCCATTTAAATTTGCTATTCAAATTATTAACCATTATTAAATGGTTAAAGAAAATGCCCAAAATTTGCTAAATTCCATTGTGAACCTTTCTTTGATACTGATGTAAATGAATTTCATAACGTTATAAGAACCATACACATATCACACTAAAAGTGACTGGATGGCTACAATCTTCTCAATTAAAAAAACGCACAGTGTCAGTTCTACTGCATTTTCATAAATTGTACTTCCTCCTAATACATTTTATGCCATTTTATGCCCCAACCCTATTTTTTTCAGGGCCTAAAGACATGGGTGTGCCAGTCAGCTTGGGGCTCCAGTGGGTAATCAGGGCAATGGAGGTGGTTGATTGAGTAATAACAGATCCCATTTCCTTCCCCCCACTTTGCCCTGGTTTGATTTTAACTTTTTTGTTTTAACTGAATGTAATTGTAAGTCCCCCAGAATTACCCTATGGTAAGATGGGCAGCCAATACATTTTATAAATAAATAAATAAAATAAAATTTGCATTGTATCTATTAGGTCTAAGAGGCACACCGCACATCAAGGACTGCAGTGCAACTACCATTAATTAACATTGTTCAGAAAATTACAGTTATTAAACACAATCACAATTTCAATTGCTTCCCCACCCAAATGATGTCAAAAAATTATTGGTTTTTCTATTTTCAATTGAACTTTCGATTTTGATGGAAAGGAAAGAATGTGCTCATAAGACAGCTTCACTACACTTAAACCACTATTTCCTAACAGTAAATCTGAATGTGGATCACAAGCTTAAATTAGATCTGTATCTACTGAAGCAAGATGGTTTTCAAAGTCAATGCCATTTGCTTTTTTATAATCATTTTTATTAAAATTTACAAATATAAAAATAATGCAAAGTAAGAACATAAAAAATAAAAAGTGCAGAGCAAAGAAAAAATAGAGTAAAAATAAATAAAAAGCATACATAAAGAAATGACTCTCCCCTCCCTCCATACAAATACAGGCAGCTTCAGTAATTTATTACCTTCTCTGATATTTCAATATAAGCTCTCCTCTTCCCTATTTCACCTCTTATGAAAAGGCAAATGATCAAATCTTGTCACTCAGTCCCAATCAGCAAAAATCAATTAAGAGCTACCAGGGATAAATAATATATATATATATTTAACCTTACTGGAATAAGAAACAGTATTCCATGATGTCATGGTATCCGAATGACCGTGGAAATGTCTTTGGACACCATTGGCTCAATGGCCTTGAAATGGAGATGAGTATCGTTCCCAATAGTCGGTAACGACTAGCGGAATAAAATCCACAGGGACGCCTTTACCTTTTTAATCAAATAAGTCAATTTTACATTCTTTTAACAGGGTAACATATCATTTTCTCTAAAAATATAACAAAAGAAATCTTTTCTCATCTGTTATCTATAAACAAATCTTTAAAGCTTTGTCATTTGGTCCTAGTCAAAAAAAAATCCATTAACCTGAAACAATGTATATACTTTAAACTCGATCAAATAAATCTTACATTTCTTCCTTTTTTTTTAAATCCCTTCAAATGATGTCCCTCCAGCTGATTTCTTATCATTCCTTCTTTGTCTCCTCAAAAACTCCTTCATTAGTATAACTTCTCTTTTATAAAACCAGGATAAGAAAGTTACCCAAGAACTTTGAAAGTTATCCAGAAAGTTATCACTCTTCAGATTTAGTTATCTGTCCCATTTAATTAAAGATATCAGCCAGTTTCATTGGTAAATTCAGCATGGCATCTTTTTACATATTATTCTTGCAGTCCAGCATATGTAAATCCATTCACATTCAAATCAGCACTCAGCCTCTATTTTGTCCAATAAAATCTGTTCTTCTTCTAGAGCCCCTTTAAAATGCATTTTTATAATAGCAACCTTAAGAGTAATTTCTCAGTGCATTGTTCCTAACTATCCTTGAATCCTACATTCAAATAATATTGCTCCATTATTTTAATAATTCTTTTCCCCTTTCATTGTAATCTTTAGTTCTCTCTGGTTCCCGTTAATCAGCTTCCAAAGTCTCCTCTTATCACGTGTTTTGTTTTGTTCCCCTAATCAATAACATTTTCCCATATTAGGATTTCTTAGACTTAGTTTCAAACACTTCATATACTTTTTATAAACTTTTAAACAATCCACAGGAAATTATTTCAAGTCCATCCGGTCTTTTAATCTTATAACTTTCCAAAATCAACATTATACAGTAATCATACTTTTGCTGTTTATTTTTTAAAAAATTAAACTTTTTTTCAAAGTCCTTAATCTTTCACATAACGTCATTCATGAAGGATAAAGAAACTCACCTAGTTTAATAATACTTGCCTTGTGAAGGTTCTTAACATCAACAAGCCATTAATAAACAAAGTTAAGGCATTTAAGATAGGAAGGAACAGAATAACAAGTTGAAAGGCACCTTGGAGGTCTTCTAGTCCTGCAAATCCAGTGTCCATTTGAAGGCACTGAACCATGGCAAAAGCAAATTTACTTTCCCCAGTACTAAAATACACCTAAAACTGCTGACTTATGATGTCCTCAGGAGTCACTGTATGGAGCACTTATGAGCAATCTGGGCTCTCCTTGCTCCGGAGAAGAATTTTGAGGAGCCAATTCATTCACCAGCTTCTCTTTCTGCCATGGCTGTCAGCTCTACTTTCCATGGAGCTGTCGTCAGTCTGCTATTGCTACCCCAGAAGTCCAAAATAAATATAATTTGAACTGGGTTTTCAGTGCTCATGTAAAATCTAGTCCACAGGTATGTAACTCCATTTAACATGTAATAACCTTCCACTTAATATTCATTCATTTTCTTTAATGTTGCAGGCAAAGAGATTAACAATAATTGAGAAAGGTTCAGGGGAAAGAGGTGCTGTTCAAGATTAAGTGTAAGAATGAACTCCACAAAATAATTTCACTGTGATATAAAAAACTGCACTACTGGGGTTACATTTCTCATTTTGTTTTAAAAGACAGTAACATAAGCTCCAAAACAAAGAACTAGAGCAGTAATAGAAGAAAAACAGTGAGTGCCTAATTCAATTAACATTTATATTTTTTGTTATGCAAATAGCAGCAGAAAAACCTGAGCAGGCTCAGAACCATGAAGGGATACAGAAAGTTATTCTGCAAATGTCAGAACCACCATTAAAATGGAAGTATGGGAAAGCAATTTTTTTTTCAGAATTATGGCAGAGCATATAGTAGAAGCAACTGCTACCATCTCATCTTTCTTGAGTACCAGTCATGCATGCATCTTATTAGGTATTTATGTGACAAAAATATACACATTAGTTGCATTCACATAATTAATAATTGGAGTCAATTGATCAAAATTTGACTCCCATTAGGTTCAATTTACTTTAAGCACAACTAACTTCTGGATTTTGTGGCTGCTCTCAGATAAATGCTTAACAGGGTTTTTAGTCCTTTACTGTTCATGTTACAATTATACTCTGCCTTGCTCTTCAGGATAGGTCTTGTACCTGTTTATGAAAAGATTATTGTAGAAGTGCTAATTGATATAAGCTATAAATGTAAATGAACAAATAAGTAGCCTCACAATTCTTATGAGATATTGCTACTCATCCTTCCTGCTAGACTCAAGTTCTATTCATTTGTGGATAAAAATGAGTTCTAAATGCTGATTAACTGTAAGCCTGAGTGCTTTATTCAAAAGAACTGGATCCCTGGGCTTTACAAAAGCCATATGGAATTTAAAAAACATAGTTGTAACATGGATAGTCTCAAATACATGTCCTTTTTATGCATTTGGATGCTCACCCCAACGTCTTGAGTTCTCTACTAAATTCCGGTATATTGAAATATCTGAAGCTCATTCACATTGTACAGTCTTTATCTCAAATATATGTTTTATTTTGTATTGTTGAATCCAGCTAATGTTAGTAGCCTCTTGTATTAATTCATCAATCATTCATAATGCTTTTTTAAAATTCTTAATCAGCTCAGAATATAAACGCAATCACTCTAAGAAATATATAGGAGGAAAAGCATTCAAATCTATTTTAATTGGAATTATAATGAGAAGAGCAAAACTTGTTTCCTAATGCTTCTAAACTATTTCTTTAAGCTGAAGAAGACTAATTGGAAAGTACCAAACTATTCTCCCTTTCCTTTTTCATGACACAGCACAATGATTTGCTATAAATGCCTGTTTTCTTATAAAGTGCTATTCTTTTTTTAAAATAGAGCTATTAGTTTTACCAAAGAAGCTTAATACAAATCCCTAGGAAAAATAATAGTCCAATTACAGGAGGGGGAAAAAAACAGGAAATGTTATGAAATGAATGAATTAGCAGCCATGCTTTCAAAATTTATTTTCTTCTCCTACCCATTCCCATTATCAATGCTCATGACAGTGAATTTTATATCAACTGGAAATGCATTTCTTTTTTTTGTTACAGGTGTAATTCTCTACTCTGGCTCGTGCATCGTTTGAGTTTTCTCTTTTGGTTGCCATTATAAACAATACCAGCTACTCCCATCTGTGTAGGGCAGGCATACAAATAGGGGAGGGAGGGGGGGGGACAAAGAAAGACAAACCACAGCAAAAGTACTTGGCCTCAGACATTATAGTTTTAGCTATTTGACTGTTTTTAGTATTTTTGTTAGATATTTGAAACGGAACCCTTTTCTACAGAGGATAATTAATTTCAAGAAAAAATGTCTTGAGTTTTGAGAATAAACATGTCTCCAGAAGAGGAGATAATCAATTTTATAAAATGTCACAACTCTCCAACATTTGGGGTGGTGACTTTTTTTGTTGTTGTTAAACCTTTGAAACTAGCAAGCAGCCATTGTTTCTAAAGAACTAAGTGTTCATCTCTAGCCATCCTTTTCATTTCATTCATTTTTAAATAACAGAAATCATTACAACTGTAAATATTTTGTTGCTTGAATAAGCATCTTCTGGGAACTTTGTATCAATGGTATATAATCATAGAATTTTATATTTTCATATAAAGCTAATTTTTTTCTAGTTTCAACTTCATTTCTTTCCTTTTGTGGTGGATATGTGACAACATCTTTTATGTGTACTAAAGTAGTGAAATGCCATCACATTCCAAAAACGATTCAACACAGGTTATTTCTTTGGAACAGTGATTGTTGATGCTGGATTTTCTTTAATTTCCATTGTCAGTGTGTGCAATAGGAATTAGACTTAACCAGTCACTGGATAAGTTTATCTCTTTGACCCATTGGGGAAATGTGGTATTTGGTTTTAGGGGAGTTCTTAATTTTGTTTTTGTTTTCTTTTTTGTAACTTGAAGAATTTCCATTTTGTTATGTTTAAAAGTATATTAAATCATTCTATTATAGTGTTATTTAATATGTAAATTGTATTGCTATACATAAAATAAAGTATGGTTTTTGATGTATTTATAATAGTTGATTGATCATTTCAATATAGGTGCACAGACGTTGTGTAAATTAAAACTGACTCCAATATAGGTCAACATATAAAACTGTTGGGTAGTTTGCTGTGTTTTTTGAAACATTTGAAAATAAATTATTTATATATAGTGAATACAAATTAAAAACTATCCTTCATAACTTAGAACAAGGGAGCTGCCTTTTGAAGGCCTGCTAGAAAGTCAGATTCCATCTGTTATTTTAGTCATTCCTTGCAAAAGACATTTTATTGACTGAAACTGGGTTTCGGTTTTCTTGAAAGATAAATCTATTTAAATGGTTCACTTCTGCAGTACACATTCAAACTAGACTAGAACAGGAATGGAAAACTTTCTGTAATGTTAATTGGTGAGAAAGAGTTCTCTGTTCTCAGGGAAGCAAAAAACATTTGGCCCTCCCATTCGTTCTCTCACTTTAAAGCTGGCCTCCATTTTTACTTCTTCAAAAGTTGGAAAACCTCCCGTTATAAAGATTCCAGGATTAGATATGAGGAATCTTTGCCAAACTTTATTAAATTATCTTTCTGTAGTCTATCCTAATTTTCAAGAACTTGACTAAAAATATCATTTATATGTCCTTTAACTGTCAAGTTCTTTAGGGCGACTACCGCATTCATCACTCTGTCTTATCTCAAACACATATCTATAGCATAACTCAACATAGGTGCTAAAGTAAATTACAGAAGAAACTTGGGAAAGCAGATATAACTTGTCCAAGATCTGGAGTAAACCAAAAAAGTAAAATGCACTTTTTAAATGCATGAATTCATTAATCTATTGGTCTTATTTTTATACACATTGCCACAATTCTATAAACATATTGCTAACACTAAAAAAGTAGCACTTTGTATATAATATTGTAATTTGCTATAAGAAATGTATAAACTATAAACTAACAATTTTGAGTTCATTCGAATGACCTCATACCATTATAGTGCTTTCAGTCTTCTTAGAATAATATAAAACAAATAATAAACATCGAAGGAAATCTATAATAATAGCAGCATAGAGTGCCAGTGATGAATTAAGATTCCTTGTAATAGTGACTAAAGTTTGTTGATAAACAATTATTATTTTAAAAAGTAGTATTATATAAGACTAGGTAAAATAACATTTAATGCTACAGAATACTATATATTGATGAAGGTTTTTAAAATAATTCAATAGCCATATCTGCTAATCTATATTGCTACAGTTGATGAACTCAAATCCAGCTGTAAATCCACGTAAATCCGATATTCCTAAGTACAGTTATAAATCTTTATTTAAATAAAGGAAAAAGAAAGATACAGCCAGTTCCCTGCGATGCATTTCAAGATAGGGTGAAGTCTTTATCCATAGAAACTCGTTACATCAGCAATATCATTGATGAGAGTTTGTAGATCTTTCTACTCCATTTCCCCCAAAATAAGACATCCCCTGATAATAAGGCCAATCAGGCTTTTGAGCACATGGCAATAAGGCCAAGCACTTATTTCAGGATTCAAAAAAAATATAAGACAGGATCTTATTTTCAGAGAAACACGGTATATGTTTATTGACAATTTCAAGAATACTTGATAACCTCATAATACATTTGTGAAAAACAAATCCCAAAGAATTGAACCATTAAAAATCTGAATAAATGACCTGCCACTAGTATTTTATATGGAATTAGGAAAAAAATGATATACTTAATTAGATAAACATCTGCTTTGAATTGAGCTCATTTCCCAGTGACATCTGTGCAGGTTTTTGGTAACAATATAGACATATACTACTGGTACTTTCTGAGCTATTTTCCAACTTTCTAGAATACAGATCTGGTATTTTTGGTAGTCCGCCATCTACATGCTAACAAGAGCAAATGCTGCTTAGCTTCACATCCAAATAGCTTTAACCACCTGTCACCCCTGAAGTTATTAATTAGTATCAGAGAACAAAATTTTGCAAGTTTCCACCAATAGTGGCTATGAAGCTTAACCTTTAAAGATTGCAGATTCTGTTAATTGTATTATTAAATTGCCATAAACAATGTGACATTTTTATGCAACGAATTTTAATGTCATAAACAATTTTTTACAAAAATAATGTATAACAATGCTGTCATGCTAGAATCAAAGAAATTAACCAGGTCCCTTTTTATTTTAAACCGCCCAGGGTCATTTAGACAAGATGGGCAGTGCAGAAATGTGATGGATAAATACAAATTTACAGTCTTATACTTTTCAACCTTTATTATCTTTAAGTTTTTCTCGAATAAATGGCCCTTGAACTCCATTACTGTATTTAAACAGGGAAATGTCAAGTCCTGTTATTACATTTTATTCAAGAATTCATTTTTTTCTTCTGAATTTTTATTTTATTTTATACCAATCAATTAAAAGAAAAAGTGTAATAAAATATTAAACATACAAACATGACTTCAAATCAATAGTTTTGATTTTTTTTAAAGGCTAGGAAATTATTCTATTGTGGGGAGAAAAATCTGATTCAGTTCCAAGCTGGGAGAAAGACACTGGAAACATGGAGGCTGATTGGAAAGAAAGTCCATTTATGATGAAGCAGAGCCACCAACCACATTTGATTCTGTGGTTGACACAGCTGACAAAATGGAGTTGAGAATGGATGGATTTTATACCTTCTTTGGGTTTTGTATTTGAGCTTCCTGTTCCTATGCAAGAACATATCCTTTAATATTCTATTGGCTGTTGTCAGATTCTTATGGAGGTCATGTAGGGGTCATAGCTGGCTTTATAGGCAAAAGAGGAAATGCAAATCCTAGGTGCCTCTCTGAGCTAATCTGGTCAACATTTGGTTTATTGTTTATCTGAACTCCCAGGTTTCTGTGACTGTTCTGGGGGTGGTGCAATGAAGGGGCTTGTGTTCTGAAAGGGTGTTGGGCAATTCCTATTGTGGCTAATGGCTTTCATTCTGTGTTGGATCTTCAGTGAGGGGATGCTTTCTAATCCCACTATTCTGCCAAGGAATTTCAAAACATCCTGTTTTGAATGGATCTCTGCCTGCAGTA
>JANHFK010006349.1:15302-29081 GCA_036250565.1 Sibynophis collaris
ATCTATCTATCTATCTATCTATCTATCTATCTATCTATCTATCTATCTATCTATCTATCTATCTATCTATCATCTCAGATTTATGTGGCACTGACTCTGGACAGTAGAAGAGTTCAATAATAACAGCAAAACCATGACCAGGTCTGGTTGTGGAACAAATCACAAACTGCTTATTTGCAAATTTCAAATGAAAATAAAATGGAATAACAAAGCCAACTATTTTCTGGCATATGACTCCCACTCAGCTGACAAATAGAACACCAGGAATCACTTAACCTCATTAATAGAGATCCAAAGGAATTGGGGAAATAAAGATGTTTTTAAAGATAAATGTGAAAACAGACTGTCAAACTGCATATTAGTACATATTGGTTGAAGTAAGAGAGGAGAAGAGAAGAGAGGAGAAGAGAGGAGCCAGGAACTTAACAGATTTTCAGACTGTTAAAAGAAACAAGAAGCAGAATTAAACAGCATCAATAAAGACAATGAGGAAAGACAGCCAATGAAAAATAAGGAAAATCTTTTCACAAGATCTCTGTCTTTTAAAAAGTTTTGTTTAAACTGAGACACAAATATCTCTTTCTCTAGATTTCAACTATAAGTCTCAGCATCCCTCATCAATTTCTTGTTGATGCTACTGGTAGTTGTATTTTATTGACATCTGGAACACTGGAAGCTCGCCCTTCTGGAATAATAAGGAATTTGAGTGGAGTTTACATGAATAACATAAGATAAATAAGGAATTGAAATGTTGGCCATAAAAAAGAATCTAGGTAGTTAGACTTTTAATTATAAAAATTAGCCAAACTTAATTAAAAGTTTATGAACTTTGAAAATGTATAAACTTAGTCCCTATCTTCATGTCCCTGTTCCAGCCACAAATCCAAACTGCCTTGTTTTAAAAACACACACACAGGGAGACACATGCCACAAAAATTAGTGTACCACTTCAGGAATTCAGTCCACTGGCTAGTAGTTTTATTGTACTTTACAGATTTCTCTTACATAAACTCTGAGCTGTGAATAGCCAAAAATCCTGGGGGAAGGCGGAGTGTTCCAATGAAGATTGGTATCTCTGAGAGGATAGCAGATGCTAGAATTCTCTTATTGCTATTGATGTATCATGCTATTACAAAACAAATACTTTAAGCCCCACTTTTGGCCTGTCTGTTTTGCATTTTAAGTAGTGTTCCAGTTCCAGGTTAGACCCACACAGATCAGTAGCTTTTCTTAAGCAACACAATGTTTTCCAAAATGATTGAGCAATGCTATTGAGGATTAATAAGCTTTAATAATAGATTTTCCTACCCTAATCATCTCTCCTGTCCCCAATTCAATAATTTGACTTGATTTCTATCATCGGGACTGACATATTCAATGGTTCTATATTCAGAATCCTAAAAGTTGCTCAGTACTTGATCTTAAAGTGTTGCCCCTCCTATTTTAAAGTTAAGTTTCTCAAGCTTTATGCTAACCCTCTGATTGCAGGCAAATCTGCCACTCCCCCCCTCCATAATTACTCTTAAATTGTGTACCGTGGGCTCTGCTGAATGCATTTCAGATACATTCTTTGGCAACCAGACTTTGTGTTCTGTTTTTTTAAAAATCATTAATTTGCTTGCCACTCTGCATTTGAAAAGACACAATTGTTTTTTATTTGCTGAAATACAGAGAAAAGTGGTTGAAGAGTGGAGAAGAATCAAGCTGATTGCAAAATATGAGACAGTGAAGCCACCAGAGTTTTGTTTGCATTGTGGTGGTGAATATTTGTCTCTTCATTAGGAATGGAAAGTTAATATGGCATATGATATACTTTTTTTGAGCAAACAATGCCATCATGCCTCTAATTAGGCAGTTAATACGATCTTCGTGAGGAATATCTACTAGATTGTATGAGGCCCTATTTCAAACTGCACTGATCCAGAGGAGTAATGTTGACATGAAATGTAAAATCAGTATCAGGGTGCAAGAGAATTCAGAAAGAAGAAATGAAAATTGTGTCAGCAATACATGGTTCAGAATTATGATGATGGGAGACACTAATTACAAAGATCTATATCTCTGTCGGAGGTAATTTCCATACATGCATGTCAAATTGGGAGACAGGGAGAATGTATTCATATAGACATATTATTCACATATAAATATCCAACTGGATAAAATTCATATGGAAAAAAAGCACAAAAAGGAAAACAAATTCAAAGGGAAACACACACACACCAAAAAACGAACATGAAAACATCACTGCATACTATTCTATAAACAAACCAATGCAGACATAAATAAAAATGAACATATAAATTGGAAGATGAGAAATGAACAAATGATAGATTTGCCTGTCTTTCATAAGTCAGGATTAAATACCATGTGAAGAATTAGAAGGCAAATACAAGATAGAGCCAGAACGAAATAGCTAGGATAATAGCCGAAGTCAGGATGAAAATAGAACTGAAACTGTGAAGTTTAAGAAGAATCAAAACTGAGAATATCGGGATAAGAATTTGAAGCTAGATATGAATTAGGGCTGTTCAAATCTTTGACTTGGAATCTCAGTTCAAAGGAATTTTGACTGAATCAAAGTCTCAGTATGAACTGATTAATGATTCAATGAGACAAAACAAATCAGATGTCTTCAAACTGATAAAAGATTTAATGGATTTAATGGATTTTGTGCCTGGACACTCACAATTTTATCCAATTGAATTCTATAATAAATTGACTTTACTGACAATCTGAATTTTGAATCATAAATTGAAAACAAACTACACAATTTGAAACAGATCTAGGATGATTTGTGCACCCATTCCATTGTAAGATTATTGTTTTGCTCCAACAATGCTTCAGTGACACAGAAAACAGCCTTCTTTTAGAAGCATTCAATGCAAAGTCACAATGGTCAAGGCAAATACATATGTTGAAACCTATGGAATTCAATTTGTGGAGAAATCTTACACAAATATCTGTAGCCCAATCTGAATCCTTGCCTTCTTTTGACAAAGTCCCACATTTTTTTAGAAAATGTGAGTTGTATTATAACAGTGATCATTTTAGAATAAACTAGCTTTCTTCTAAATGAGTGTTTTCTTCAAATCTGCAAAACATCAAGACTCAGAAGTATGCTGTAATACAATGTTGCCTGAAACTGACTTATTGTCAGTAAAAACTTTGCAGCACACACATTTATGCCAATTCTATTCTCTAATATAGAGATTCTATATTATTTAAGATAATATGCAAAGGTTATGCAAATAGAAATGATTTGTCTTCATCAATATTATGATTAATTATCTCTGACATAAAGCAATTTTCTACATTTTACAGATAAATTGATTTATCTTACATTTTCACTGTGCTTAGAGAATATAACATATTACCTACCCTCTTTCTCAAAAAATAAGACATCCCCTGATAATAAGCCCTTTTGAGCACATGGCAATAAGGTCAAGCACTTATTTCAGGGTTCAAAAAAATACAATACAGGGTCTTATTTTTGGAGAAGCACAGTATATATCTCGGCTGTAGGTGGTCACTTGTAAACAAGGTCATCTGAACAAAATTCAACATTGAACAAAATCAAACTAAGAACAATTCAGCCAAAGATAATAATTTAAGACCCACTGATTTGATTGATAGTTAGCAATATTCTAAAGTTATATTTATTGAAGCCAAATGTTAATGGTGCTTAAATCTGTCCAGATATTTTCCAATAGCTACAAATGCTAAATTAAAGGGATCAGCATATTTCAATAAGAAATATATCTATCTATCTCTGGATTCCAAGCATATGTACACTGTCCTGTTGATATAACTAATTGTTATATTAGAATGCCACAATTTGAAATAAGTGGCTGATTTAGGCATTGTCTATAAGGGACACTATACTACAATGCAAAACAGTTCACAAAGTTCACTATAATGAATTGTGCAATAAGCAGCATTATCTGTTATATATCTTGTAAATATAAATCTATTTCACAGGAAATGTTTTGCTGCTAAGAAAATGACCTTCTCAGAAAATATTTGGTTACTGAAAATAGTACTTTTGTCACTTCATCAGCTCATGATCATCTGCAAGTGAAGAGAAAGAAGGGCTCAAATATCATGCCTTACTTACTTTCATTAGACATTGAGATGCAAATATCGAACAACAGCATTTGAGTGATAAATTTGGAAGAGCAAGTTTGGTCTAGCAGTTAAGACACCTGGCTAGAAACCAAGAGACTTTGAGTTCTTGTCCTGCCTTAGCAATGAAAGTCAGCTGGTTTTCCACACTCTCTTTCAGCTTAACTCGCCTTACAGGGCTCTTGTGTGTTGGATATGTTTGATACCTTAAGTTATTTACAAAAATAATAAAGGTGGGATATAAATAAACAAACAAATAAATAATGTCCTCATGTTCATGATATCATTTGGATTTTATTGTAATTTTCTGTGGTTATTCCTAAATATGTTCCAATGACTGTTAGCTACAATGCTATTGTGTGATTAGAGGCAATCACTGAATAAGGTAGATATCAACCATATCTATACCTTATTTGAGAATATTTATTCTGTAGATGTTGATGTAGACATAGGTAGCACTGAAGTTTCTATGACATATGGTATGACAGAATAAGTTATGACATGAATCTAACATTTCCCCTCCTAGTTAAGTTTCAGCTGTATTGTAGCTTACTATTTGTTATCAACCATGCTTTCTTTTAGAAATGCATACACTTTATATTCATAACATCTTCACTATTGCACACTGGATGGTAGTTTACATCTTTTCTAAAAGAGTCCAATGTGGCTAAGAACTATAAAAATTGCAATGAAATGGCTAATTAATTTGTGAATGCATTTGTTTCAAAGTATGCTTTAGGGACCATTTGAAAATGAACATTAAACAACCTATCGTTTTTAAGAGCTGCTATATAGCTGCAGGGTAGCCTCAAAATGGCAATGGGTAAGCATCTCTGAATCCATGCTACCTGTTTTATTTCATTTTATTTTATCATTCAACTTGCTATTTTAATTTGTATATACTTTTTATTTTATTTTATTTATCAGCTGTAATAACTGAGAAGTCATCTATCTACTCTAGCTACAACTCAGCAAAATACAGATAGGTTAGTGTGTGCAGTCCACAACTCAAACACTACCCAAGATTTTGAAACAGCAGAAAATTGATAAATATACAATAAACCAAAAGACAATTTCAGGAAGTAAGTTTGACTCTATATTACTCTTAACTCTTTGAAATGGGATCTGTAGTTAGAAAATAAAAGTCAATTGCTTATCAAACTTTATTTTTCCCTGGTAGAGAATGGCCTTGCTACCTAGACTGCTGCTGTTGGGAATACCATAATAGTACAATGGGTTGAATATCATAATGATATGATTTTTAAAAGGAAGAATGTAACCAACTTCATAACTATGCAATGCCTGTTCACAGGCAACTTACTATCTTGGTCTTCAAAATTTGAGTTCAGCCTCAGTTAATGATATGCAATTGACAGAAAAAAATTGTTAGTTAGAAATTTTTATATTCAAGTTAAAAATAAAGCTATGTTAATGTGACTTGTTTTATCCTGCATGTTTTAATTCCTTTAAAGGTGATTCGGTATTACCCAATGAAATTCTCTACATTGCAAAATTGTTAAAATTTTCTCTCAATAACTCCAGTGCTATATAGTTGGTTAGAGAAGGAAAAGTGATAGTATCCTATCTGGATGGTTTTGATAACTTTAATCTTTAAAGATAAAAATGTTTGTACCAACTATAATTTAATCTATGATAGATTAATGTTTATATGCATACAGTTATTTCAACTTTATATCTAAAATTAATTGTGGCATTAATAAGCAACTGCAAAATACTTTTTTGTTAAATAGAATTTTATTTGACACTGACCAGTATTTGTGAGATAATAAGGCTTTCTGTCTTAAGCTTAATACTTAATTCTAAGGTTTCCATTGTATTGTTTATTATTATTTGTGCATTTGAAAAAATGAAACAAAAAAGAAACAAGACTAAAGAACCCAAAAAAGAAAAAGTAAAACAATGCTATTTGGTTTCTAAACCTACTCTCTTGAAATTTCAAAGGAATGTGAGAGTTGAATTAGCGCTCCTACAGTCATTTCAGCATTATAAATAAATAAAACTTATTCCACTACAGTCATTTAACTTTCACCAAGTTTATTCAGGCAGCTCTGAAGGAAATACTGTGAAAACCTTCCCTTAAAGGAAAAAGAATTCTGATTTAGGTCTTCTAATAATAATAAAACCAAGGATGAATAAACCACACAGAGAAAGTCAAAGGATCAAAGGCATACATTAATTTTAATCAGAACTTAATTTTATCTTAATTTTTGAATGGACAACAAAATAGATAAGTGAGATAAGTGATAAGGGTTCAGTGAGAGTGACTGGCCCAAGGTCATCCAGTTGGCCTTATGCCTAAGGCAGGACTAGAACTCACAGATCCCAGTTTCTAGCCTCATTTAATGAAATCATTTCCTGATGATTTAGAACAAAATCCTCAGCATATCAAGTGCCACTCTCAGCTATAAAAAAAGTTATCTGGTTCAATCTTAGAGAAAGTTTCTGAGTCTTTGGAACACAGGTGCTGTGTAATTCCTGTTCTTTAACAGAGAGCACTCAGTAGTTCAGCTACAATTTTGTCAGAATTTCAATTAGGAGATATGATAAGCACTCAAATTTCAAATGGTTTTCATTTTTCATAGCCTTAAAAAAAATCTGAAGAGAATTGTGAGAGGAGAGGGCAGATTTCAGCTACATAAACATTACAGCAAAATAAGCCTGATGTCTGCTCTTCCCAAGTTCCATCAAGAAAAAATAAAATGAAGCTAACATTATGGGCTATGACTAAATAGCTGCATAAGGAAAGGGATGCCTCAGAAGAACTTGAAACAATGTGGGCTACAGTATCTATTCAGGAAGTGAGAAAGCGTGACTTCCTTCCAACAAGAAAGCTCATCCTACCAGTTTTATCTGACTCACAAGAAACAAACTATATGGACCTCCTTGCAAGACCTTATTGCAAAAGAAAAGAAAAAGAAGAGGTTATTTGCATCAAAACTAGTTCAATCAAATGCGTTTTAGGAGTTGGCAAAATAAAGGCATGCAATTTAAGTTTCCATATTGGGGAATGAAACTCACAAGACTAACACTTTAGGGCAGGACAGGCAATTAATTTTTCCAATGAGCCACATGAGAAACTAGGACTATTGAGGGGGGGGGACCAATAGGGCTGTGAAGGTGCATAGGCATGGATGCATGCACATATGTAATTTTTTTTAAAAAAGTAGTCGCCTTCAAAATAAATGCAATCCACATGGGTCAGATAGGAACAACCAATGGGCCAGATGTAGCCTGGGGGCCATAAAATGTCCAGGTCATCTTTAGGGTGAATGCTGCTTGTCTAGGATGTACATTTTATTCTTGACTAATCACCAGTTTATGGGAATGTACCAAGGCAACAAGAATTTGAAATCTTTAATAATACTGTATATATGAGGAATAAAACAAAAAAAAAAAAGATTTGTAGATGGCACATGTTATTCATCAGCTTTTTGTAAAATATTTTGAAATTCATACAAATGGAGATGTGTGTGTGTATGTGATTCAGATGGTTATTATTATTATTATTATTAATTAGATTTATATTGCCGTCTATTCGCCCATGGTTCAGACCGGTTTGCGCGAACCAGATGTTAGTTTTAATCTGGTTTGCTGAACCGGTTTTTGCAAGGACTGGTTGACCCTGCTTGCCCCGCCTCGCCCTTCCCAGGAGCCTCCACACGGCACGTTTTGGATGCAAGGTAAGTGCAAGGATGCGTGTGGAGGCTCTGGGAGGGCAAAAACCGGGCCTCCCAGAAGGCCACAAACAGGGGGAGGCCATTTTCACCCTCTGGAGGCTCCAGGAAAGCCTGGGGAGGGCGAAAAAACGGGCCTACAAAAAGTACCAGAAGTCCAGAAATGGGCCCAGTTCTAACCTCTGGAAAGCCTCCGGAGCCTTGGGAGAGCGAAAACTCCTCCCCCGCTGTGATGCAGGAGGCCGAGTAGGCCATGCTGATCCAGCAACTGGGCAGCAAATTTGGCAGCTGAATTTTTTTATTCCCACCCCTGTATATATATATATATATACAACAGTACATCCAAATTGCAATTCAGCTTGTCCTGGGAAACAAGGAACTGTCATGAACTTACATTTCCCCAATTAGGGATTTCAATTCAGGCAGCATTTACATAAATAAAGTATACATTTCCTTACATGCAAATTTTTCTTTATCCTTTTATCATGTGGGTTATGTATGCATACATAGCTATTTTTCTATAAAAACTATTTTAATTAAAAGTTTGAAGAAGATTGAATACTGTGCTACATCTTGAATTAAAAAAAAAAAGCTTTATAGACCACTGAGAGGCCCCCAAGTAGATATCTATTCTCTCCACTGCCTATAGGTAAAAAAAAGAAAGGCAAACATTGTTAAAAAGAGGTTTTCTTGTTTTTATAAAAGTACAACAGCGATACTTCAACTCTACTGTGGATCAAGTAATTCTGTAAGTCTGATAGCTTCTAACTCCAGGCGGTCTTACTAGAATATGAAGTGTAATTGAGATGTGTACCTCTCTAAGGGATACTTCCTATAAAATACAGATTCTGATCCAGTCAGAATACAGACACATATATTTTAATGCTTTTCACTGCCTCTTCGCTTTGGAACTGTTAAGAAAGAAGAAAGCAGAGTGGGTTTTGTATGGGGAAGGAAGAAAAGGAGAGTTCAACATCTGATTCCATCTCATTTCATGGAACAGTTTTGCAGCAAATAACTGAGAAATGAACATCATTATAGAGTATAATATAATCAGACCTTAATGAGTGATTTTTTAAAAAATTGTTATGGCATGTTGTAAAAACCAAATTCTCATAACTTAACATAACAGCTTTCAAAAATATCTTTTTAACAACAATTTTATAAAAGGTCCAGAATCTGAATTTTAGCACAAAATAAAAAAAAGATTTGTTCTGCTGGTAAAAATGAACTCTTATTGAGATCTTTTTCTTTCCTTACTGTTTGCTTTTCAGATTTGTAGATGGAATTTATACATGCCAAACTAATATTTTAAGGAGATAATGTATAATTTAGATCCCTTCCGTAGATAATTTTCTAGTTACAAGATGAAATTAGACATGATTATGAAAACCTTATCCTGTATAAATTGGTTCTGCCCCAGAAATTATATTCAACCCCTGTACCCCATGTTATTCTTTTGCATTCTTTTACACAACTAAAATATGTTGAGTGTTCAATAATGCTCAGTGAGCATTAACATTTGCTGATTATGTTCAATGGAACAAGCCATCAAAATAAATGTTAAATAAATGAAAATGAGGTGGACTGGAGCCAGTCAGGCCAACCCACAAGACTAAAAAAAATCATCTACAGTTGGATGTAAACTGATTACTTAAAATAGTTATAAATCTCCCAGTGTATTGAAGATTTACTATGAAAAAATATTATGATTTTTTGAACTGATTGGTCTGTTTCAAATAAATCTGTTTCTGCTCATATTCAGTGAATAAATTCTAATCATACGTATCATTCCTAGAATGAAGATGAATGATATAATCCATATTATTATGGGTCACCCAATGTACAAGATGGAAATATTTAGTTTTTGCAGTAAGTTCTGAATGGATAACTTTCATTAAGCAATATAGATATGTCCTTTCAAACCGTTCTTTTAATTTCCAAAGGCAGGCCAAATCAATTTTAAAATGTATTTTATATCTGCAATTGTGATTACATTAATTAATTTAGCTAGAAATTAAAATTTAATTTTATATTTGCTCCATTTGTTCCAATCAATTATTATTGGCATTGGGATCATAATTTGCCAATTTTGTGTGTAGTAGGGAAAGCATTCGCAGAGTGAACGTTTATAAAGAGTTACATAAAAGTTACTTTTGGGGACACAAGGAATGCATGATTTGCCAGTCTACAATTGTGTTGGCCTGGGCAACCCAAATATAAAATGATAGCTGTACAGTAAAAAGTTCCAATTCTTCTTAGGTTCATTCTTGATTGTACAACACACAAAAGTAAAATGAAGTCTACACTTTTTCATATGCTCCTTTTCTAACTTATCCACAATGTTTTAGCAAGCTGCTATCTTATTCAGCAGAAATCCTGTTAAATAAAATTTTGTTTCAGTCATGTTTTTATTTATATTTCCATGAGTTAGAGTAACCGTATGTTTATTTAGAAATTGGATGTTTTGGGATATCATCATCGTCCTTGAGCAACTTTATCTGTATAATCACAACCCACTGTCATTTTTTTCTACTTGGTTTATTGTCAAGAGAAAGTATCTTGGGATTGTATTTCCTTGGAGTTTATACAATGATAATGAGAACAATTATATATCTCCATCTGGAATCCATTAAATGTGATTACGATTGCTGACTTTCTTATTCTTATTACTATCTGGATTAGCTAACCCCATTACAAAGAATGTACTCCCTAAACTCTATGGGAAATATTATTTCCTGTCATCTAACCATGGACTCCTATTCTCCTCATGTAAACGGCATCATCTTTTGCCTCAATTACAAGAACTGTAATACATTTAAACTCCCAGACGACATATCTGCAGGTGTTTAACCCAATAAACAACTCCCCTCCCCATCTGATCTTCCCAGGATCAGGTCTTGCATTCTCTCAGTCAACCAGATGGCTTTGTGCCTAAATTTTGCAGGTGCTGCAGGGTGGAACTTCCAGTGTCACGGCCTTTCAAATCAGAACAAGTACATTAAAGAATAAATCAGAAGAAAATACAGATGTATAATGATTACATCCTAGTTACAAATTCAGGGTTTTACTAATAGAAATACAATCCAAAATTAATTTAGGCACAGTCTCACTGCTTGATGACTTCGTAAAAATAACACTAATCTAAAACATATGTCATGGCATAAAAGCCTCATTTTCTTTGTGTACGATATATTAGTTTGTTTTTCATTTCAATTAGGCCTTGTTGATGAAGTCAGATGATTTTTAGAATTTATCTTTGGTTAGTTTTGCCAAGCTTTCATAGATCAACATTCCTAAAGTATATATGATTTTAGAACAACACATTGCATGCTATGGTACAAAATGAATTATTTAGTCCAAAACAAAAAGAAGCAGGTGCACTTTTCTGTAGTAGGTCACATATCTTATTAGTCTACGGCAGAGATGTTGTATATTTTACACTAAATGCTACACTTTGGTTGAACTAGGAGCACACACATAAATGTTTCCTTGCATGTAGTTGGATATACAAAGATATCCAACCACAGATGCTCCACACTGTCTTAGATCACTCGAAGGGAAATGATTGTTCTGCTCTCTTTGTTTTCAGTGAGTGAATTTGTTGATGAATAGACATACACAAAGTCCCAAGCCCTTTATTATAATTTCTTCTTAAAATTCAGCTAGATTGGAGATAATAAAAACACCTAATGGCATAGAAAGCAATAACATCATAGTGCTTTGTATGCCCGCCTGAATTCCTAGAAGAAAGGTGGAACATAATCCTAACAAATAATAAGAATTGGTTGTCATTACAACTAACTAAATATCAACTAATTGTAATAGTTGATTACATACTTTGTTGTTGTTAGGTTTTTTTTTACCCTTAGTGAAGTGATGACTGGATTAAAAAATAGTCAGGCCAGGTTTTAAGGGAGATGGAATGTATTGCATCATTTTCTGTTTTGTCTGCCTTTGTTTTTAGAGAAAACAACCAAACAACCAAATGTTTGAAGATGAGCTAAGCAAATTGCTTCAGAAATCAGTTAAGTTTCATTTTTACTCCTCTTAAAATGAAGCACATTAGCATTAGTAACCATTCTTCTGATATCATGACCACATTCTTCCCTCCCTCACACATCAGTTCTGCTTTATACACTAACTATGAGGCAGTCTAATGCATTAGATCTTAGCACAGCTAGCTTAGAATTTCAAACTGTTTGTTTTGTTCTCAGATTACACATTCATTTTCATTCTGAAAAAGGATTGCCTAATTATAAGCAGGCATTCCAACAGAAGCCACTTACAGCTCTTTCTAGCCATAATAATTGTTCTTAATGATTATTTAAATAGGCCGCCTGGGGGTTGCACGTTCAGCTGGTATTTGTTGGCTATCATAGAATTAAGGAAAAAGCATACACCTTTTAGGAACAACTTTTTGCACTGAACGATGACATAATTTTTGCAGAACAAATATATAAAGCTGTAATCTTAAAAATTAATAAATTTAACTCTGAATTTCCAAATACTGCCAAAACTAAATCATAATAATAAAAGGCGTATTACTTGGAAGTGTTTACATCCTGCAATAATACCTTTAACATCATCAAACAACAACATCTGTCTGTTCCACAACTTTAGGAAGGACTCAACAAATGGATAACAATGCCAAATACAATAAACATATGACTGACTGTGTGACCAACCATAATTATATTAATATCCCCTGCGAGGCACTAGCTTGATGTAGTTTTGTGCTCTGAGGAAGATAAGAGCTATGCCAGAGGTTTAACCATACTGACAGGTCTCATCAGAAGAGTCTGACAAAGAGTTTCTCTCCCAGAAACAATATGGTGAAACATAATTTATAGCATAATAGTTATCTCCTGTAAGAAGATCACACAGAATGACTACAAACAACTGCATGACAAAGTAGCAACAAATGGCATATTGGAAGATCTGCAAGAAATACCATTTGCCAAGCAAGAACTAATGAGGCTTAGTGATCCTCTTAGAGGGCTATGTGGAGAAAATTGCTCAAAATTTCTGATGTTACCTGAGTGTATTCTCAGCTGGATGCTGATCTTATTACAGGTCTTAAGGAGGTGGCCAGGCAGATTCTTGCCCTTTTATCTTGGATTGGTGTGAAACTGTTTGGTCTGAGAAAGCTGGCAGTTGTTTTATGGCTGTGAGCTTGGCCACCTGCTCTTGAGATTCATGTTCCTCCTGACTAGTTAAAACTGTCTAGGTGATGCCATGTGGGTAAGCCCTAGTGAGGATGAATTCTTCCTAAAGTGAAGAAGAGGGGTTGGTTCTCCCTCTTCTCAAGAAACCATTGCTGGATCCCACCCAAATTCTCACCTCCCCTTTTTGAGGAAAAGGTTTAAGATGGTTGTGCAGCAGCTTCATGGAACTCTGGATGAAATGGATTATCTAGATTTCTTTCATTCAAGATTTAGACCTCGAAATGAGATAGAAATTACATTGGTCACACTTTTAAATGATATCTGGTGTACCACCTCTTGATGATACTCTATAGTACCATTAAATGTTGACAGTATTGGATAAAATGAAAATTTGGGAACACATTGTTTGGCTCTCCAATTTTAATGCCCTTTTCAAATATGCCCTTTCATATTTATTGTTCCTTTTAAATTCTTAATTTGCAATGAAATTCAAGTTCAGCTTTGGCATTCTCCAGTGGAGCAGAAAAGGAAAACTGTGGACACCCATGTCACTCCTTCACTGCATCTTTAGTTCCACTGAAACTAGAGATCTGGCTTCCTTCACGGCCCATCTGCCTTCACCCCATGGTTGAAGAACATATATCAGTGATGGCGAACCTATGGAACGGGTGCCACAGGTGGCATACGGAGCCATATCAGTGGGCACATGAGCATTGCCCTAGCTCAGCTGCAGTGTCCATGCATGCACCAACCAGTTGATTTTGGGCCTTCTGGGCCCACTGGAAGTCAGGAAA
>JANHFK010006349.1:35017-46074 GCA_036250565.1 Sibynophis collaris
CCAATTGTTAAAAGTTCATTACTTTTCAAAATCAGTTCTTAAATTTCAGTTATATAAAACAAGTCCTTAATATTTTGCTTCTCTTGCATTGTTCTATTCATGTAATGGTTTAGGAATTAGACCTGGACAAGAGGCAATGCAAAAGCCACAAAGCCTATTGGGTCATTTTGAGCAAGATGCTCGGAGAGTAGAATTAAAAGATGTTCTTATGTAAACTATATTGATTTCAAAGAAAAATATAATTTATAAATCTAATAAATATATACCTGATAAATATACCTGAAATATACTATGCTAGAAACATATACAAATGTTTACCTGCCCTATACATTATTCTATATCTGAATTATCTGTCCCCCTAAACTATTAACTAGAACGATGATAATGGAAGGCACAAATTACAGGCACTTGGAGCCTCATTTTAAGTGGACTTTAAGATTCGCTCTCAGGGAACTTTTAATCAGAGAACTATTTTAGCAATGCTACCACCTCAGCCTTTCCCTTTCCTTTTCTCAAAGTTCCAGGGATCAGCTCTGGAATTTGTTCTTTCACAAAATAGAAAGAACAGAAAGAAAAATAATGTTTGGGATAAGGAAACTTTGATAGAAGCAATCATAGGGGGAAAGCAAAGTAGGTCATTCACACAAACAGATCAATGAATAGAACTACTGCTGAAATTTAAAGCAGACATTGGAATGCTGTCGGAAGCAACATAGGCAGCATATCTATTGCCGTTTTATCACTTCCAAAGATCAGTAGAAAAAATAGGAAGTCACCTAGATAGCTAAAAAAAAAGAGAGGAGAAATCAAAGGAAAATGTTTGGATAAACTGGGCAGGTCTGAGTGGCGTAGAACGTTTTTCTATACATACAAAACAATGGTTTTCTATGGTGAGAAAACCATGTGGCTTGCCATTACCTACCTTTCTAGAGGTTCCTACCAACACAATCAACTGAAAGAAGTAAAAGTAATTCTAGTTCATCCATATAGAGAGGGCTATGTGTTATTTATCCCTGATTATAGTATCATGGAGTGGCCCATAGGAAAAGGAACATGCTATTTCTATTTCTTAAAGGATTGCTGATTTCCCAGAAAAAGAGGGAATATAATGTAGTACGTACAACGGCATTCACAGAATCAAATGAAGATTTGATGACTTATATATAAAAAAAGCAGAGATACATACATACATCCTTTCCAGCATGATAATTTAAATCATAATTTGAATTTATATTTCAGATCAGTCAATGTAACTGATTATCAGCCATAAAGCCTTATTTAGTTCAGGGCAGAGGAATCAGCAGGATCTAATGCTGTTATTAAAACAACTAAATGAGTGTGGCTTCATCACATCACAAGCTTCTGCCTCCTGACATCACAAGTTGTGTACAAAAGGGACAGAGCTTGCATCACAACACTCGTTTCAACATGCCCACACACCTAGCATAGATGCTGCCCTCAACCCATTCTTGCTGAAAGATCCCATTACAAAGAGATCCAATGGGAAAAGTCAAAAAGGGCATTCTTTCTAGGGGGCTCTACCTCTTTGGACCAGCAAGTGTATCTTCAACCCTCAAAGCCTTTCAGAAACTTGCACCAATTTAGCTCTTCCAAACAGTCTTGGGGAATGGAGTATACTGGAGCTCCTAGTTTGGGGAATGTAATTCTTACTCCACTACAATTAGCTATTTTGTAATAGGATAAGTGTCCTTGTTTATTCTTGTATTTATTTTATTGCTAAATTGCCTTTGCGCTTACTCCTGTACACTGTTTAAAATTTTCCAAATTGAAATTGCTTATAGTTTCGTAAATAAATAAAACAAACAACCATTATTCTTCATAGACAAAAAAAGCTGCATGCATTCAGGTCAAGAGCATGTATCAGAGAGAAGAGTACTTTTGCACCTGAATATGTTAAATAGTGTCAGCTGGATTGACTTGGAGTCTGCAACAGAATACATATTTGGTTGATAGAATCAATGGCGTACTACAGGAGACTGTAGAATCAGACTGGGAATCAAAACCAGGGTGTGTACATACTGACAATGCCTGTTTGATGTCTTCCAAGATGAGGACTGACTTTTTGCACACAAGCACTATGAGAAGGTTGTTGTATTCACCAAAGGTGCTTGAAACGGACTTGTAGAAGAGTGGCAGCCAAAGCAGAGTAAATGTTAAAAGGAGTGAATTTAAACATTGTGTTTTTAAGTTTGGATTTTTTTTTTAAGAATATTTCTTTCAATTCATTTTTGTTGCAGTAAATAGGGTGCTATCAAGTCACAAAGTTGTGAACTGCTATCTTTAATGGATATTTCACAGATGTCACTAAAGCAGAAATATGCTTTAGAGGATAAATTATATAAAATGAATGAATAAATCCTGCCACTATGTCAGATGCAGATTTCCTAGAGGAATATACCTTTGGAGAGATTAGATGCCATGCTTAATAGCCAGTATGAATGTGTGCCTTATTAACTGTCATATTACAATCCTCTAATTTTTCTTTGATTTCATCTAAGCAACATAGAATGAATATGTATGTATATGTATGACATTCTGCTCCCATTGAAGAGTAATCAGTTACCACCTAAGCCATCAATAGGAAAGGAACTTTCTCCCTCCACATGCATGCACATATAGACATGCACACATATGTATGCCTGCATACATCCCAACATAGAAAATTCTCAATATTATCATGGATGGTGAATGTGATAAATGTCTAATGTAGTCAGATACTAAGGAATGGCCAACATAATAAAAAAGAAAGGATGCTCTTTATTTTCATTATACCCTTATTTTCCCCAGAAAGGAATAAAGTCCAATTCTCATGGCAATCTTATGGTTTAAATCCTGACATATGCCATAGAAGTTTCAATTTTCAGAGTCAATTACTCTTTCCACTTCTAAAAAATGCATCTTGGCCTCTTTGCCTAATTTCCTTTTGAAGAATGGAAGATTAAGTCTGATTTCAGAAGCAGAATCGCATTGTTCAGAGCCCTGGTGGGATGTAGCATATCCTCTGATCAAAGTGCTCCTAACAGTTAAAGAGACTAAAGAAATAATTGCAATCTTGATCAGAGAAATCTCTATTAGAGGGATTAAATTGTAACATCTCTCTGTGTGTATGCGGCTGTATACCTGTAACATTTCCTTCCCACCCTGGTGCAAATTATTCCTTAAATAAGAACTGCTAAAGGAACCAAAAAAAAAAAAAAAGGTCAGCGAACTGTTGCCTGTTACAGCACTATAGAGATTGGCGGTATTTCACTGTTTAGACTTCCTCCCCCCCCCCCACCCCATACAGAAATCTACTTTCATGACTTTGGGCTTTGTTACCAACTTACATTAATAAGGTTCAGCCAACGCAGATTCTTTTGACTCTTTTTTCACTCACTGTCCTCACCTGTCAGCCCTCTCTTCATCAACTATATTTATTACAATCAAGCCCTGTCAACTGTCACAGCTTACATACAGACTGCCGGTAAATATGTCTTTCCAGTCATTAGACATTCCTTTCAGTCACCTTGGGATTTCTACCTTGTCTATCTCACTCCAAAAAAACTTTTGTTCAGAAGTATTAAACTCCCACAGAGCAGTGTCAGCTTGGGGCCATTACTGTAGGAAGTGACAGAAAACACCAAACTGTCACTCATTAAGGATCTGGTTTTTCCAGAGTTGATGCAAGTCAGCCTTAACCCCCCAAACGAATCATGATTTATTTAATATATTTGCTTCTACAAGTGTCAACTCATCAGCTTAAAATGTTTCTCCTTTAACTCTATTGAGGCCTGTACAGCAAGTTGCTTTTGAAACTTTTTTTTCCTTTTCCTTTTTGTTGCTCTAAGGCTTAGTAATTAAAACAGAATAGAAAACAGTGGAGATTTTGCTCCATTGCTGCAGTTAGTAGCCCTTGGTTTAATAATTATATGTACTGTACAAAGCATTCCTATTAAAATTAGAACTGGACACGCTTGGGAAAAGACCACCTAGCGAGTGAATTACTTTTATGCCAGGCTCCTAAATCGGGGCAAGATAAATTATCAGTCCATGGACAGATTTAAGGTGAGAAAAACAATTAAGGAAGGAAGGTAGGAGGAAACCCCATTTTCCTCTAATTATGCTGTGAAGAATTGCTCTAATAGATCCCTATTCCCAACCCACCTGAAGCAAAGCAGTAAAGGTGAGTTGACTTCTGCAGTTGTTCTTACAGCAAGAAAATTTTCTTTCTTTTCCTTTTCCTTTGTGTGTAAAGGCTGGGGGTAGTACAAAAACATTAATATATTCCAAAACATTTTTTTCCTTCTTCACAAGAACAATGTTAGAATGATTTGTCAGAAATGATCTCAACTTGGGATTACATTTTAAACTGTGATAGAAATTTCTGTGTCTGCGAAAGCAGAATTGTTAAACATTGTTTCAAAAGTATATTTATGTGTAATTCTTCCCCATGATGAGAAAGAGGAGCAGGTCCTCAATTAGCATGTTTGGTAGTATAGAACAGATAGAGTTATGAGTAAGGATTTGGGAGAAACAAAGTGAAAGAGACAAGCAGTATTTGAAATCAATATAGTGATTAATAACAGGCAGAATGGAAGGAAGATTGAAAAGTCACAAATGGGAAAAACAACATTTTTAAAGAAAAGGTATGTGTAGCACACTCAAGAGATGGAATTCATTGTGCCCTTGATTTCTGACACAAGACAGGTAGAACTAAGCCTCTGAATGTTGGATGAGTAAAGAATTTCTTCACTATCTAAAAAAGATATTTCAATGGTTGTGCTGCCATTGTCATTCTACCATTTGTGTGTGTGGGTTTAATATATTATGAATGAAATACAGGAACAACTGATAAAAAGAATTACATACAGAGTCTGAAGAATCCTACAATGCTAAGATTGGGCAAATAATCTGCCAGCATTCTAGCTAGCGTCCAAAATCTGGCATATTAATTTTAGGGTTTATTCCAATAATTTCTTGAGTCCAGCATATTCAGTGCTGGAACCATCTGCCTTCTAGCTGTATGGAAGGCTAAATAGGCCCTTCATGCTGCAGGAGAAAACAGATGGGTCAAAGGAGTTTAGGATGATCAGGGAGCAGATGAGGGTATTATGGGGGTGAAGGACAAAGGATGGTAGGATACAGGAGGTGGACTGCTTACGAAGATTCTAGTTTCTAGTACACAATTCAATGGAGGTCTTAGTCACCATTTAGTCATCCACTTTATACACATGGAACTTGGAGAATTTTCTAGTTTTTAAAGAAGTCTGAATCATAATGTAGTATACTGTACCTAGAATGCAGCTGGAAAAAAACAAGGAGACAACTGTACTGTGCATGAGAAATAGCTTTTCTTAGCCAGTATCTTACTACAATAAGGGCAGCAAAACATAATTATTCTGCCTCCCTTACTATGTCTGCAGAGAGTCAGCCAGCTTATCCTGGTTAATAAAAGGTCAAGGAATAGTTTCAGGCTATTTTGAGGACTATATTAGGTAACTGGCAGATAAAGTCTCTTAGATTTACCAAAAGTTGAACTTTAAATGTATAAATCTTATGGACCTGGTTCTTGAAGTGTGCACGGTCCTTTAAGCTAACAAGTTCAGCCTCCTGAAGACAAGCATCCAGGAAGGTGATATATAGTTAGGTTCAGTTGATGGTTAATGCTTCTTTGCAGGAGAAAATGGTGCCACTTGCTTTGAAAGAACAGTTATACACTGTCTCCTTAATAAGCCATTGCTAGATCCAGCAGAACTGGACCATTTCTTGAGAAGGAGAACAGCTGGCATTGGCTTTGGAGGCTGTGTATTATCTGGAGCCTTTGCACTTGGCATTAAGACCTGTTATAGCACTGAGACAGCATTGGTTGTTGAATATCAGATTTGAGACAGAGGTACTACATCCACCACTTGGTGTCTCAGTGGCTTTTAATATATTGATTATGAAAGCCTGGTATGGCTCAGGGACTGGGTGTGGAAGGCACAGAAAGATAATTCTCCTTTATCCAATGACAATTTTCAATCGGTGTTGGAAGATGGGAAAAATCACATCTGAGTCCCCTGCTTTCTGCAATCTCACGGTATTCCACTGTTCCTACTATTTACTTTATTTATTTATATAAACAACTTTATGGCCACCTACTCACATAGTGATCCTAGTCAAAGTGATCATAACCAAAGAAATCAATAGAATAATAATAGAACAAGACTTCCCATCAGATTTCAGACCTAAACAATTAATCTCATGACTCAACCCATTCTAGCCCAATACTTGGCAGAGGAACCAATATCCTTACCTTGGGTAGGGGGAAGCAAAGACCATAAACCACTCCATGTTGCTACGAGTCAGCTGCATCTAGTTTCTGCCCATCTAGACCATATAGCCTCTAAGAAAGCACCTAACTAATATCATAAATTTGTTTAATAATTACATAAATTATACATTTACCTAGCATGGGGCATAGATGTATTATTGGGTACCATCAGTATCTTCATGAAATATCTGAATCTCATGCTGCTACATGACCTAACCTAGGCTTCATATAGAAGTTAACTAAGAGAAGAGAGACACCTGAGCCATGAGTTCACCCAACACAACTGGGATCTAGGACTGGATCTCTTCTTCCCTACCAACATTGTCAAGTTCAGACCACAAAGGAAGGAGAAAGACCACTCCAATAAAATGCTACTTCCTTTTATGTTAATAATTTTATTAAGCTTGTCAAAATATAAAATACAAAAGAAAATGAAAATATTCAGAAAATGGGGGAGAGAAAAGGGAAGTGAAAGAAGTTTAGGGTAAAGGGGGGGGAAAGAAAGAAAAATGACTTCCGATTCTTTTTAGCACAGTAGAATAAAATAATAACATTACAATCTCAACTTTATACTTTTACATACTTAATATGTACTAGCTATTCATAGAACAACAAAAGTATCTAATCAGATAAACTCAAAGTCAACATTTCATTTTTTTTCCATCTCAAGCCCAAAGTCCAAAAATGGTTTCTAAGTAGAAACAAAGTTGGATGTATTCTTTTCTTTGATTAAAACTGTTAAGTTAGCCATATCTGCCCGTTCCATTGGTTTTTCAGTATCTTTCTATTTTTGTGCATAAATCATTCTTGCTGCTATCAACATATATAACAAGCTTCCAGATTTTTTTCCCCAGTTGTTTGTCCATTAAGCCAAAGAGAAATGTCTCTGGTTTAATTTTTATATTCACTTTTAGAATTTTCTGTATTAAAACATGAATCTTACCCCAGTACTTCTTTGTTTTATCACAAGTCCACAAAATGTGCGTGTGGGGGGGAAACCCTGACAACACCATTGTAGGAATAGGGACCATGCAAAAGTAAGCGAGCAGAACGCTGCCCTTATCTAATGCTTGGCCTCTATGACTACTAATTATAGCAACTTCTAGGTTGCATGAGATCACCTACAATTACATCAACAGGATGTTCTTAAGGATTGGCTAATAGATTGGATCTATAAGATTGCTGTTGCTGGGGTGTTACTTCCTGCTTCTTCTACCTGTAAGAATGATATAAAAGCAATAAACTGCTGTGAAGGCAGTCAGACATTTTGCCACAACATCTTGGCATGGAACATTTGTGCATGAGCTATCTTGGTAATCTCTGAACCCTGCTCTGACTATGTTGTGAAAACCAACATTACCTCAAACTCTGAGATGAGCAGCAATTAAGTTTAACAATAAATAAATTTTATAATAAAAAAGGTAATATAAAGCTCATTTCCCAACTCTTGCTCAGTGGTGAGGACTCCACACATACATGGTTTTTTAACGCACTACAATTCTTAATTTATAATCTGTCTCTTCTGCATTTGCGTCTCTATGACCAATCTGTCTTTCTCAGCTTCCCTTTCTTCCTCATAATTTCAGTGTCAGTCATACATCGATCCATGCACTCTGGCTCTGATGATATGAGCTGCAATTAGGCTTCTGCCTCTTTATTTATTTATTTATTTATTTTTTGTAATCCATGTTTTTTTTATTAAAAAGAATTTTTATTTTTAAACAAAAACAAACAAAACTCATCTTTCAAATTACATACAGTGTGTCGGTTACAAATCTTTTGTGCTTCCTCTCTAATTTTCACTTATAATTATATCCATTCCCAATCTATTATTATCATTAATTATGTATTATCTATGACTATTATTATATCATCATACGAAATATTCAAAAATCAACATTTTAGATTAGTTTATATCATATCATTCCTTGTTTCATCTTATATCCCTAATAATACATCATTATATTTATATTATCTATAATTCCATTATCCTTATGTTTATAAAATTCCCTAAAACATTTCATTTCCACATTTTTTTATCTAGCCATTGATAAAATAAATCCCATATCTTGTAATATTGTTTATCTTCTTGTTCTCTAATTTCAAATGTCAATTTACTCATTTCAGCACATTCCATTATTTTCTGAATAACTTCCTGTTGCATTGGTATTTTCTCATTTTTCCAATTTTTAGCAAATACAATTCTAGCCGCTTGTTAACACATTTACAATCAATTATTTCAAATCTCTGTTGTGTGCTTCCGGCAATATACCCAGTAAAAATATCTCAGGTTTAAAGTCTATATGTCTTTGAGTCATTTTTTCCAACCACGCGTGGATTTTCATCCAATATCTTTTAGCCTCTGCGCATGTCTACCACTTGTGGTAATATGAACCAGGTGTCTGCTGACATTTCCAACATTTTTCGGATTTGTTCTTAAACATTCTTGCTATTCTTGTTGGGGGTAAGTGCCACCTGTAAAACATCTTTCCACTTGCCTTTTTTACGTGCTTTCGAACTGCTAGGTTGGCAGAAGCTGAGACAAGTAACGGGAGCTCACCCTGTTATGTGGTGCTAGGGATTCGAACCGCTGAACTGCCAACCTTTCGATCAGCAAGCTCAGCATCTTAGCCGCTGAGCCACCGCGTCCCTAATGCACACAATGCAAATATAGTAAAGCAAGCAGCCATTGGACCAATCTTAGCCTTGATGATCTCTGGAGGCCATCTGCTGGGAGACTATGGGTTTCCTTGGCCGGTTGGTTGGCCACTGCGACAACAGACTGCTGGATGAAATGGGCCAGGAGTCTGATCCAGCAGGGCACTGCTTAGATTCTTATATTCTAAATGAATAATTATCCGAACAAATTTCAGTCCTGTAGGCCAAAAGTGGCCTGCTGAGGCCTCCATCTGTCGTGCCAGATCCTATTAGCTTCTCTTCATCTCTCTCCCCCTCTTTTGAGTTCTCCCGGAGTTCAGAAACTGTGTTTTTCAGCAATTATATTTCTAATCTCTTGTCAGCAGCTATTTGGAGATAACAAGGTCAGGCCTCCCGAGGCATTCGTTTCTGTGCGTTCTTCACCCTTTCGTCTCTAGCCCTGAGAGGCAAAGCTTTCTGTATGTGACAGGTTTCTTCCTTTCAAAGGGAGTGTGAGACGGCTCCAGATTGCCTCGGCACGAAAGAATGGCTTAAGGAGAACAGGTGGTAGAGCTACCTATCTGTGAAGTTGTCCCTTTATCTGACTTGCCAAGGATGCCAGAGCTGAGAATGCAGATGTGGGTCCCTGCACCTGCCACAAATGTCTGATACAAGAATGCCGTGTGCACCGTTGCACCATTATACAATTTGCATTATCTAGACAAAAATGTCAAAACATTTAGTCCCTCTCTCAGAGATTCCCTCCCCAAATGTTTTTGATTTTGGTTGCGGGATTGTATGTAAAGCAGGTTGGATGTCTGAAAGCAGAGTTCAAAATGTAAATGTTCTCTAATTTTTCTTTGTTCTTTTCTACTTTTCGGAGAGATGCCTTCCCTGATTACCTGCTCTTTCCTTTTTTGTTTCACTTACAAACTTAAGACAACACAAAGGCAGTTTATTGCTCTGTTAGCACTACAATTAGAGTAACACTATTATGCCAATCACCACCTGAGTCTTTAAAAAAGTCTTCCAAAATTGCCAAAAGGAAGTGAAGCACAGGATCAAAATAAGGGGAAAAAAACCTGACTCACTTTTGAAGTGTGTTGTAGAAAAGATGGATAAACTCAGTTGCTTGGAGTAATAATTTGTCTCTGGGGATGGGTTCCTCTCGGGGACCTCGGATTAACCCTTTCGGATTCATGAGAGATCCCTGGCAAACTTTGTTCTGACAGTTAAGAACCTGGGGGGGAAAATATGTACAGGCAAGAGATGGGTTAGCAAACACTTCTAAAATCAGCAGTAGGTACAGGTGCAAGGTTTAACCTTTGGGGTGGTTTAATACCCCCCTCCATGAAACATTGGAAAGTGCAGTATGGAAAAAAAATCTGCTCAGGATCTCAGATCAATAGGGATTAGTTATGGATGATTGTACTCCTGAGAATAATATGAGCAACCAAGAAAACAAACCAATGGATCATTGAGCAAATCAATCCAGAGTTTTCACTTGAGGTACAAATGACCAGCCTCAAATTATCCTACTTCAAACACATTATATAGAAATCCAGCTTCCTGGAAAAGGCTCTATTGCTGGGAAAGGGGGAAGGAATGAGAAGAAGAGGACAACCAGCAGCAAGATGGATGAACCATTGGAAAACCTGACGGACCAGCTTGGAGATAGATCATCCTGGAGAAGATTTACCTATGTGGTTGCTAGAAGTTGAAAACAATTTGATGGCACATAATCAATTTATCAATGAGTGAATGACTGTAACAAATGATGGCTTCCTTTCACTGAAATGTTTACTGCATAGCTATGTATATGAATACACGCCCCTGTTTAGTTTTTAGGTTTTTTTTCTTTTATGTATTTATTTATGTATTTTTTTATTTTTGAATTTAATAAATTAAAAAAATATATTAGATAGAACAGTGATGGCTAACCTTTTTGCCATCGGGTGCCAAAAGCAGGGGGAGCAGGGGGTTGTTGAGCGTGCCCACACCCATAATTCAATGCTCCACGCCCCCGCACATACGCGCGAGACACCCACCCCCCACTCCTTCCACTTTTGGCACACGATGGCAAGGTGTGCCCGGTAGGCCCGTTTTT